>JAHZMT010002350.1:0-25296 GCA_027743785.1 Sinhomidia bicolor
CGGACGACAACAGACAGCGACCACGGTGGCGGCAGCAATCATGTTGAATACACACGCACACAGAACACCAGAATGTCAAGTTTGAACTTACTAAAAGTATTATGTCTTCATTCGACCAGAAAAACTACTCATTAAAAGCTAGACTGTATTACGTTGGTGGTAGTAGTGAACGAGAAAACGTCCATCTGAAAATGGCAATTTCGTTAAGCATCATTTTCAACAAAGTACAAACTGTATACTTGTCTGCATCATCCAGAAAAAAAAATATTTTAATTTCAAAAACTCCTGTTCATCCTTCCAATTTACTATCATGAATTTAAGTGCACTTTAGCCCTATTTCATTAAATGGGTATGTAAATACACCAATTTGGTACACATTTATATATTGAAAGAAACGAATACATTATTATGTAATAATAAGAACACTACTTACTTACATTCTGTTTCAATGACTCTGTTTGAAGTCACACACAAGCAACCGTCATGAGAAACAACAACAACAACAACTACTACTACTACACTGATACATGCAACATTTCACTTTGCCTGTTTTTTTTGTTTGGCTTGTGCTTCTGTTTTTTCCTCTTTGTTTCACTTAAGAGGTTGTGCAAACTCAACAAAAAGGACAACAACAACAACAGCAGCGGTGTATGTATGGTATGCTTCTTTATCTTCTCAGAGGACAAATTTAGAGAAAAGTCGAGGAAAATATCAATTTTTTTGCTGGGCTGAGTGTGCTACTCTGTTAGTAGGTTTCACGCTAAGTGACGAGCAACAAAGAGGATGATGGCATGCATACATATGTACTATATGTACATAGCATACACGCAGCAACACGCAGCTCCAGCAGTCAAAGACAAGAACACACACACACACAGGCAAACTTTGACTTTACACTTTTTAAGGTGCTTGCCTGCCTACCTTACTACTACTTACTACCTACTTACTGCACTACACATAAAATCGTAGACTAAAAAAAATCCTCTACTCGGTCAGCAATGTAATATTTTTTTGTGGTTCTCCTCCCCCTCTTTCTCTTTTGATTTCACTTTCTGCGGCATGCACAGTTGGTTTTAGCCTTTTTTTCTGAACAAATAGAAACCACATAGCTAGCTAGTAAGCGCAAGTGAAATGCTTGTATATCATGGCATTAGACGGAAAGAAAGAAAGAAAGAAAAAAAAGACACTCGCTCACTGACTGACTACTATACTACTCAATTCAAGGCAGCAAAAAGCCGGATTATTGCCTCCTGTTCAGCAGCAGCAGCAGCAGTTGGAGTTTAGCTTTTCTCCTTTGCCTGTTTGACGGAACCACTTGGTTGTAGTAGTAGTTGTGGGCGAGAAAACAGCCTGTGTACCTCTCCGGCAGGAGGGTATAAATGCCATTTTTTGCCATTATGCTGCTATACTCCTGCTCTACGCCGCTACTACTACTGCTGCTGCTGCTACTTTCTCTGCATTATGCATGCATTTATTTTATTTTATCTAATGTGAATGTAGGTATATGGATATGCTTAGCTACTATTTTCTATTTGTTTGTTGTACACAAAACATCATGTCATACATATATCTATACCAATGCTGCAAGAAGAACAAAAACCACGCAAGCTTTTCAACAACAACAACAACTCCCAGTCAACCCGCTTCTCCTGTGGTGTGTACAAAAACGGATCATTGCACACACAACAGCATTTCGTTTGGTTTGTTTTACAACTCTATAGTCACTTTACTTACTTAGCTGACTTTGTTCAGCCGGCTTTTTTGGGAAAGAAAAAAAACTTGTATATTAGCAGCAATATGCTCGTTCTCGGTAAGTGACTTTTTTCTCTTCTTCTTCTTCGTCTTCTTCTCCTGTCTGTTCGTCCACTAGAGTGAAGAGGAAAAAGCGTAACATGTAAATATGTAGATGCGTGCCTGCCTTTTTTGTGGGCGCCGAGAGAGAGAGTGAGAGATGCAAACAGAGAATGTATATACAAACACACAAGTAATAACACTATCCAGCGGATGGTCCAAGAGCACGGCTTTCACCCTCTTTCACCATCAGAGAAGAGGAGGGAGCGCTGCATTTTAGCTACTTTTGTTTGTCCGCTGTTTATAGACAGATATGCTTTGTGTAGCGGAACAAACGTAAAAATGACATAAAGACGTGAAGTGGAGGAGAAGAGAAGGAGAGGGAGAAAGTCACAAGGGCTTTGATTCCTTCTTCTGCTGCAGCAATAAAAGGAGGAGGAAGAAGAAAAAAAAGAGAAAGAGAAAAATGGCACATCAACATGGAGACAGAAGAAGAAAGAGCTAAGGAGTGATGTTTCTCTCAAGAGGGAGAAAAAAATGGAACCTGTGCTGGATGCTGTGTTCAAAGAAGATAAATAATATTTTGTAATACTTTTTATGCATACTGATTTCTCTTCTCTCTGTCTTCCCAAATCGCTTCTTCATTTCAGTCAGAGGAAAACTTGCCGCCTGTTTTCTGCTTATTAATAGCTTATTTAAAAACATCATCATCATCAGCAAGAAAGATCGGCTTCATGTTCATGTTGCATACAAAACGAATTTTAAGATTGAAGTATACTTTGGTCAGATAAGTGATTAATTATTTAAAATATACTTTTCTTTTGAATGAATATACCTATTATATGATTATACTTAACTTCAAATTAGTGGTCGGTGCGGTGGATAGGGCAGGCATTCACGTTATTTGACCAACTTTAATGCTTATGGACAGTACGGAAAGAACTACACAAACCAGACGTACTTACGAGGATAATATGCTAAGTGATAAAGTCAAAGTTACTTATAGCTTGGTCATATATTTAGTGAGTCTGGCTGGGTAGGTATACTCTTCATTATAAGTCTCACGACCGACCCTTTGTTCACCAATAATTCAAAAAAGTTCAGATTTTGAAAAATTGTTCTACGCAAACCCCATGCAAAATTTTGATGGAAATTACAGATTATAGATTTGATTTTTTAAATAAATCTGTCAGAAAAGCACAATTAACTATGTAGAAACGCGTGGTTTACAATCAATCTGAATTATCTGTAAATACACTAATGTACTCCACAAAGCTAGTTCAAAATTCATTTCCATGGCAATATTTTTTCATTTTTTTTTCTTCTTGAGGTTTTGCTAAACCAAGAACCAACCATTCATACGTGAAATATATCATGAAGGAAACAACATACCAAGACTAAGTTTCAAGCGACTATGATATACAATGATACATCACCTAGCGTACCTTCCTCGTTAGTGTATCTGCTAGTTTCCAAGTAGCCATAATACTTTTTTAATGTTCTTATATACAGCCAGTGCAGTGCAAAGTAAACACGCTGTTTCTGCTGCTCAAAAGTTCTGGTTTATTGCTTGTAAATAAACAAACAACCCAGAAAAGCAGAGGAGATCCCCTCCTTTCTTCGCTCCACAAACCTTGTTTAATTTAAAAATTCGAATTCAAAAGGAGCATCATCATTTCAGCTGGGGATGCGTTGAATTAAGTAATACTGCTGCCACACGTTTCATGTGCGTGCAAGAAATTACCATGTCTTGTCACCGTGTTTTTCCTTCCCGTATGTAAAATCCAACGCTCTCTCACCAATACAATAAATAATTTATAACTTGTTCGAAACGCTCCTGCTCTCTGCTAAAGAAAAAAAAGGACCGCTGCTAAGAAATTGATTGCACATATCACTAATGAAAAATAGAAATTGCCATGTGCGTGGAACTTGCTTTCGAGCGTGTAGCTGTCATGGTCGCCCATCAACAACATGATTACGCACCATAAGCATTAAACTCTTTCGCTCAGTAGTTTCCTCATGCTTCAACCAACTTTCAAGAAAATTGAATATATTTTTTTGTGATATGAAATAAGGAATTTAGCATGTTTCATTTGGAGTTTTCAAGTAGATTTCTAGATTTTTTAGCACACGATAATACATATACTTATATTTTTTTCAGAAAAGTTTCTGCAAGTTTTGCATACTATTAGATTTAAACCAGGAAATATATACAAACATATGACGACGACAAATGTAGCGTAGCAACAGCAGAAGAAACTAGAAAGCTAGGTTATGGCCAAGATAAATTAGCAACACGGAACGAGTAGGATCCTTTAAAAAAAACAAAAACCATGTTTTGCTGCAGTCTGCAAAAACAATCTCTTTATAATATGAACCAAGATTTCTTTCCATTGCAAAGCATTATGCACCAAACGACAAAATACACCTTTTCACACAAGTTATTCCAAAAACACGTACATGTAAACTAAAGCGAAATGCATGGCGTTTAGAAAACTGCTAAAATATTCCAACAGTGCACTCTTTAAAAGAAAAAAAAAATGCTGTTTGGCACCTGGCCGGCTACTGGCTACTTTCATATTCTCGCTTCACGTAGAACAAGACGTATTCCTGAAAAATGAATGGATCCTTTCGCTCTTATTCACCTGATGAACATGATGACGTTCCATTTTTCTATTTATATATTTTTTTGCATGCAAGTAGGTATGCTTATTTTGTTGCCTGGTGAGTGTCAGATATACCGTGAATAAAAACTATCTGCACTATCTACGAAAAGGAAAAAAAACGAATCCTCCATTTTTGTCGCTTTTCAACATTAAGCAATGTATCACTCATTTGTCACGCTGATTATTATTAAATGGCAAATAAGACGGGGACGGTATTTAACTGTGTTGAATAAATAACCTACATGCAAGTTCCTTTCATTCCCTTAAAATTATTTATCCCAGTCTCATTCCATATTTGTCATTATTCAGCCCATGAAAAGAATACATTATTCCAGTAAACATATTTCATTTGAGTTTAACATTTGAAAAGGTGCCTAAAATGTCATGATGACAATACAGCTCCTCTACTACAAAAAAAGCACTGCTCACTTCTTCTTCGTCTCCTTCTAAACTTGTTTCTGCTTTTCCTTGCGTTTCTTCCTCTTTTTGGGTCTTCCCAAAAATTGCGTTCTACTCACCCTGTCGACAGTTTCATAGTTCGACAAAACGACCTTACATTGAAAGAATAAAACACCGATACAAAAGAGATGGTAGATCGTGCCAACACGACTTTTAAAATCGTTAGGCAGGCACTAGGCGAATCTAAAAGCTGAGAACATAACCGCACATCAATGACCAGTTATCGATAAAAAAGAAAAAGTCGAGAATTTTAAAAGAGTTTAGACATTGGAGCACAGACCGACATGGACATAATTCATAATCTGATACTGTACAGTCAACTGTATTCGCCCTGTCTAATAAAGCAAAACTTTTGTTTACACACTGTTAGCAGTGTAAAAACGTAATTGTCGGATATGAAACCTGTAGAATATTTCACACTGATAAATAAATAGCAACCTAACCTTCTCTTAATCTTTTATCATGGTTCTATTTCCATTGTTGCAAAGCGAACCCATTTTTGTGTCGGAGTAGTAAACTGTCGTTTGGTTACACTCATTCCAAAATTGTACACAAGGAAAGAATTATTGCACACGCCAGCATGTCGCCAGAAATCCCAGTCACCACTCTTACAACGAGTTTTGAATTTCTTCTTCTTCTTCCTCCCATGCATACACACATACGCAGGCAGTAGCAGCACTACAAAATGATAATAATATATACATAATTGTAGGTACATAAGTAGTAGTTGTAGGAATAACGGCATGTATTTTCGATAAACCGCTAAACGGATGATATCAAGAGGAAGAAGAAGATGGAGAGGGAGGATCGGAGACGAAAAGACTTTAAAAAGAAATGTTGTGCTGCATGAAAAAGATTTGAAGACGAGTAAATATCTATTACTACTAGAAGGAGGGAAGAGGAAATGCGAGAAGGATTATGATGTAAACATTCCATTAGATTGCCTTATTTGCAAAAAAGCATCTTCCCACAATTTAATACTTTCTCTCTCTCTCTTCCTATTTCAGACTAAACCTATCTCTCGAGAAAATTCCCTGTAAAACAAATATTATAATATGTGTATTTCAAGAAGATAAAGTGCATACTTGTTGTTTATTTGTATATATTCTTTGACTTTAGTATTACTTTACTAGAGAAATAAGAGAATCCTCTTTCGAATATGTATATATGTATAAATATTTATTTATTTCGTCTCATCTCCAATACAAATACACAAGAAATATTCTTCTTTTTTAAAATAAACGACACCGTCAATGTAAACAGAACGTTAAGCATTTCGTTGCCCAGCAGCAGCAGTACCAGGAGATCGCGATGAAATAGTTTTTTAAAATTTATTTGTATGCTTTGCACGTGTGTTTTTTATTTGTTCGTGTATTTATTTCTACTACAAAATGAACACATTATTATTATACAGCTCTTTTGTGCTAATAAATGTTTTAAATAAAAGGATATTTGCCAAAAAAAATGAACCTGGGTCGAGCTTGGCAAAAGAACCTCAACGACACAACAAGCAAATTAATTTTTTTAAATAAGAGATATGAGTAAAGTCATTACAGTTTGTGCTGATGAAGAAATACGGTGAAGAGCAAGATGCAATTCTAGAAACCTGAAAATATTGAATTTTTAAACACCTGCACACTGACAACTTTTTGAGCGCTAACTCGTGCAGGGGGATCCCGTCTGGTGTTGCTTAAGTTTTTAGAGGTTTCTGCAGAGGACTCGGATCTCCTTAACATTTCGCCCTGCGCAAACATACGTCATATATGCATATACGTAAATAGATTTAATGACAAAAAACGCGACTATCATGTTTGTTTAGTGGGACCATATGTTTTTGGCAATTCTAGCGTGCTAAAATAAATATGAATAGTTTAATAGAATGATAGAATCGTTTGTATATACACAAATGTGACAACAAAGTCGGGTGGGCGATGACGGGACAAACAGTCAACAGTGCCGTTAGCTACCTCTCTCTGTTCCGCCTTTCAAAAGTCTACGAAGCTACACTCAAATAAATGTAAACTCCCGTCTCCCGTTTTCTTCTCTTTTCATTTCAATTTTTTCCGCTTAAACTTAATAAATGCCAAAAAATGAAAAACTTTTCTAGGATCTACCCTGAGCAAGAATGTATGTTTAATACTACATACAAACATACTAGCATAATAATAATGATATGTTTAACTTGCACAACTTTTATGACACTTTGACATTTGTCATTTTTAATATCGTGGTGGTGAACCACTTTGAGGCATCTAAAGGCATTATTATTTTATTACTATTTGTAGGCCAGAGGCATGCCTGAACTAGAAGACGAGCTAGAAGAGAGCAGAAGGGCGCTAGAATGTCAAAAAGTCACTAATTTCCTTTGATCAATTTAAATTCGTAGCAAGCAGTGTCGTTTTTATAGTTTCATTTTGTGGGCGGTCACGCTAAGCATAAATAAGTTAATTAACAAAACCAATAGCCATATTTATTACTTGCACACAAGTAGCTGAGAAGAGATGTTCGTAGCGTGCTGTTGTTTAGTTGGTTTGCTGATTGATTGCATAGGAAAGCAGGGAAATTCTCGAGTATCACAGTGCCCCAATGAAGACATGCGGCAGAAAAAAACCCATTTTCCCTATTAGATGCAGAGCAACAGAAACAACGCAAGTAAAATGATCAGTGCTCTCGTCCTGCTTCTCACATTTAACGAATTGAATTATTAAGGTGCGAAATCAAATTTGCCTCTTTATGTGAATGTTGTGCCTGTCTGCCTGTCCGTCCCGTTCGCGAACATGCCAATTAAAAAAAAACTACAAGAGCTACATACCATTTAATTTGCTTTCGCCAGGTTACTAAAGCAAAACCTGGTACCATTTTCATAACGACTAACAACCAAGCTTAATGATAACGGCACATGTTAAGAATCGTTGCAATTACGAATTTTACTACCTTATCTATGTTTAATGATTAGTTTTGTTCTCCTTTCAACCCATCAACTCGCTAGTGCATAGCGCAATCAGAAAACTAGACTAACAGTCAAGCCTCTTATTTTACGTAAAAAATAAAAACCTTAAAATCGAAATATTGACATAAGCTTAACCTTTTACCCATGTAGCTTGTAACCCTTTTTATGTAACTTGTTTTCTCTATTTTCCTTCTCAATATTTCGTCTTAGCTATGCATTGATCATGTCATGTTCACATGATTATTGGTCTTGATATGACTGACGTTGAAACTTAAAATTTGTATTTTTGCGTATGTAGTTTTTAACTTGTCTTAATTTTAATTTGAGTTTTCGGTCCTCCAGGGGAAAAGTGCTTTCGAACCCCATTGTAATTATGCATGCAATTATGTAGTTTATATTTGCATTTAAATGATGCTAGAAAATTGCATTAACGTTTATAAGTATCCTAGTTTTAATCATTACTCAATGTTGCTTAGTTAAAGTCTAAGGTGAAGGTTTTCAAAGCATATGCATGGTAGTAAAGTGAAACGAGGGGAATTTACCAAAAAACACTTGATGAAACTCTTAAATAGATTCATAAATTGTGTGTAAAGTAAAATGTTGCTAGGAACTACGCGCTGCAACAGACTAGACACGACGTGAGTACGCAGAACGTGCTAGGCACATTTTCACGATTATTATTATTACTTCAAAGTAAATCGATGTCTAACCCTAAATATAACTGTTAGTACTCCGCCTACCTAAAACTTAAGTGGTAGTGGGAAGAAATAGCTTCCTCAGCAAACCGCATTCGAATTAATAAAGGGCACACACGGAAGAAGCGAAATGGTACATGCAACGTCGTGAAGCAGATATAGATGAATCGCCAAAGTTGTTGCAAAACTTATGTATTTTATTGGCTGGCAAATAGCTGATATGCATGTTAATTAGCTAGCAGCTCGACTTATTGTATCAGGTCGTAAATCGTAGCCGGATCCAAACTTGGAATTTTTTTAAACAGTATTGTATGGCGGTGAGCAATTGTGTGCAAAAGTTTTGGCCAGTTTTAAAAAAGGAAAGAAAGTTTTGTGAGAAAACGCACAAGACAAGAAATTTCCTGCATAGTTTACGAAATTGATGAACCCAGCGTAATTTTATATCACGTGTCGCAAAAGAATTATGTTTCGAAAACTGCTATTTATTTCGCTTCAACATGAACCCCACACATGTGTGTCTTTGGTTGCCCCATGAAAATGCCACACGTGTATGTAGCAGCAGAGAACACAAGTCCCATTTCAGCACCTGTTACTTACAGGCTTCAGTAGTAGCCACGAAAAAGTTTGCTTTTAGCGTCCAATTATAAATCACCAAACAAACAAACAACTACACATACTTGTTAGTTTCTATTTATTTTCATTGACCTTCCCGTTTCGGGTTCAGTGCAACTCTTTAGCAACAGCAGCAGAAGCAGTATGTGTAGTGTAGCCCCGTCTACTCCCCCATCAACATGTTTCCAAATTATTGCTGTGGGCTGTGACGATGACAACGTCAGAATTGAAATAAAAATAAATACTATGATATCATACCAACAAATGAAAGTAAAACGCCGCACATTTTTATTAAGTTGGCACTCTTGGGTCAATCAACTTGAATGTCAAACAAATATACTTTCATTTTCTGTTTCCTCCAAAAAAAAAATCCACCACGCTATTACGTCCAACAACAGCATAAATCGAACTACACACAAAAAAACACGATTTCTTTCCATAAAAACGCAAAAAAGTACAACTAGTGAAGAATAATACATTTCGTCGGTTCCATCCATCCAGCTCTACGAAATCTTATCAAGCATGTGTCTAGCTGACTTCCCCTTCTTTACCGTTTACGATCGCTGTACGGATAACACGCTTCTTTGTTTTCTCTAGCAGCCATCAGAAAAATACTAGTCAGTCACACACGAAATGGGAAAAATAAAGAGTGAAACATAGGTGCAGTAACATATATCAAACATTTTACGTGACACCTTATACAAACCGGTTATTATTAGCAATACATTTTTGTGGTTACTTGTTACGATATGACCTATCATCACACCATTTACACTAATATAGTCATTTACAGCTTTTCAATTAGAATGTTAACGCGGAAATGGTCTACTTTGCGGAATCTTAATTGCACATTGCTGTGGGCCCATAAAGCCAACTCACTACCTACATACATATATGTACTTACAAAAAAAACTTTTCGTTGGACAGAATTTTTTTGTTGGTACACACTTTCGCTTTAACCGCATAGACTGCCGTTGTTGCTGCTGCTGCTGCACGTAATTTTTTTTATACTTTTCTTCCCAGCCAACCACCAAACATTTATGTACTATTAGTCATGGATGAATGATTGCAATAGTGAAATACTTAGTTTGCCATTTACCATGCAGCTCATAAAATATACACAAATATCATGCCTATCTATCCACACAGCCTTTTTATAACCGTCAAGCAATTCACTCCGACTATTAACTTTTTTTTTCTCTCTCTCTCTCTCGGCGTAACCTACAGCAGCTGGTTAAATTATTGCTTAAACCTAAAAAAGGAACCTTTAAAAAACCCATATCTACTTCCTCCATCAAACCAACTTGGTTTGCAGCTGTAGCAACAGCAAAGTCAAAAAACTTTCTTTTAAGAAAGCCAAACCTCTGTCTGTACTACAAACTATATACTGGCTGGCTACTTGGTGTTGTTGGTGGTCCATCCGTTATTTTGGCTGTTGTGCCCTGACTTTATCATTTCTCTATTATGCACGGTTTTCGTAACGGTGGCAGAAGGTAACGGCAAAAAATGGTAAATCGCTTACATTCATTCACTCATTCACACACTTTTGTCCATCGGCACTAGTAGTAAACCAAGAAGCATGCTAGACATATGACATAGAAACAAGTAGTATCAGTATCAGGTCGTCATAATAATATACAATGCAATGCAGGTACTTCCCAAAGTTTCTTTTATTTCTCTCTAGACTTCCAGCCAGAGAGAGACTATACAGAGAAGGTATATCCTCTATAAAATATCCACATGATATTACAACATTCAATAAAATTTTTCACAAAAAAAAATCTCATGTTCCTTCGGTTTGCAGAGGCAGAGTTACTACTTGCTGGCAACGGTGAGTAAAAAAATGTGTGCAAAACACCGTTAAATTCTACTCACAGTGCCTGTGTGTTTGTGTAGAGCAGCAGCAGCAGTCAGACATTTTTAGGTAAGCAGACATGCATACCCAACAACATACATTATGCATTTAGTTAATATTATATATTGACTGATAAGAAAGCAAGCAAAAAAACCGTCATAATAATCATCATAATAATGCATGCCTAATATACTTGATAAAAATGGAGCACACAACAATTTAATCCGTGTTATGTTCTGTGTCAGCTATTTTCCACACTTTATTGGTCTACCGTAGTCGTAAACATTTTTGGCGAAAAAAATATACATACTTAAATAAATACATGCAT
The DNA here is from genome assembly GCA_027743785.1 of Sinhomidia bicolor. Lineage (NCBI taxonomy): Eukaryota > Metazoa > Arthropoda > Collembola > Entomobryomorpha > Entomobryidae > Sinhomidia > Sinhomidia bicolor. The sequence goes on from JAHZMT010002350.1 coordinate 11,357, forward strand.
GCTCACATAGACAACAAGCTGCATCATATTTTTCACTTTCTTTCTTCTCATTTGGAGAACATTACACAAGTGTTTTGGTAGCACTGGTAATTGTAGCAGTAGAGCAGATTCCTTTTCAAAAGACAGTTTTACTACCTATGGCACCACACACACACACACACATGCAAATTTTGTGTTGTTAATAATAATAATAATAATAACAATATGTAATATAAAAATGGGCACTGGAAGAAGAGTAAGTAGCAGCAGCAGCAACAATAACAATACACATACATACATCTACCTAAACCATTCATCTAAGTTTTCTCGTATGGGAAGAATGGTCACACCTTAAAATATCTTTTTTCATTCTTCTACATTCATACGATAACAATAGAGGAGAGGCTAGGAGAACCCATTAAAATATGTAAAGAGCAGCAGCAGTGGCAGCTGAAACATGGATTATTATGATACATTAGAAAAACGCTTCTTTCTTCACCTTACTTATCAAAACGAGCAAAATATAACAATGCAAGTATTTATTATTATTATTATTATAAAATAAAAATGTTTTGGGCTATTTTTTTCTCTCCTTTACATTCCAGCAGCGAAGACGAGAAAGGAGAAGGACTAATCCAGGTTACATTATTATGCTTTTTTTACGCATGCATGCATGCAAATGTAGAGAACAAAGCTTTTGTGTGCCGTTTGTTTGTACACAAAGAACTGAGCAGGTATGTACCTACACATGCACAAAAAATATACCTAAACTACTTTATTTACGGTTGCATGTGCCTCCTCAAACAAAGTGAAAGCAGTGTTGCCGAACCACACGAAGAAAACCGCAAAAACCTGTTTTCTGTTGCTGCTGCCATTATTATGCATATTAATAATATTACTATTCTTGTGGAGAAAAGCAGGAGGAGGAGAGAAGCTTGCTATAATACACTTAGCAACGACATAATAAGAATATTATTATAATATTTTTTGTTTTGCAGTTTCATTCAACATTTTTGCACTTTCTTCACGCACCCACAAATCCTTTGTTAGTCAGCTTAACCGACCAATTTCTTCCTCATTATTATACAACCTTTCTGGAATCTGGTGCAATCAAAGTTGAGCTTAAAAAACTGACCCATGTCATGATGATGACAAATGGGTCTAGCTTTTAAACATCACTTATATTTTTTACAGCTTGTGTGAACGTAGTCACAAAAACGGCGACTCAACAAGAAGGATTATTAGAGAAACACCGTGGCTGTAGTACACATGAGCTGTTCAAACTCTAATTCGTTGGTGTCATCATCACCATCATCATGACTCATTCATTTACCATGTTTTTCCCTAATGATAATAAAAAGCAGTGTTCTTCATCATCATCACGGTTCCCACATGAAAAATTATTTTCCTCCCCTTTTCTCCTTGTTCCTCCTCCTTCCCCACGCAGCAACATTTTTTTTTCGGAGGAAATGAACCCATAAGGGGAACTGTTTACTGTCAACATATTGATTAGAAATCGATATGTATGATGTATGCTCATTTTTCGTCTTCCAAACAAGCCAAAAAAATTACCTACCTACATAGGTGGATGTATTATATGGCATGTAGTAGTAGTAGTATGCGTGCTATCCTATATCACCGGGTTATTGAGCGACAGTTCATTCATTTACAAATTTCTCCAGAGTTTATTCAACATTTACGCGAACAAATGTATGTTTGCATGCATAATAGACAACGCCATCAAACAAAACTAGCCACCACCGCACCGCACCACCTACCTCCACCTCCTTCACTGCACCCATTACATACCTAGTAGGTACAATATACAAACATACTCAGCGAGCAGTACAATGAATAACGACACAACAAGACAAAGCTACAAGCAGCACAAATGAAATTATTGCGGTAATGTTTCTGATGATGATATAATGGTTCAATAATAATAATAGATCATCATGTGGTTTTTTTGTGAGTCTTCTGAATATGACATGAAAAAAGCAGACTTGTTTTTTTCTTCAGTGAAACCGAACACGAAATATATTTTTGGCGATGGCGATCGAGTGACATGTTATCCAACAACAACAAACTCTCATTACTATTATTATTATTATTATTATACGAGAGAAGAAGAAAATTATTATCTCATTATGTTACAATTTTTACTACTACCTTTTATCCTGCTTTCCTAATCTATCCTGTTTTCATGATGCGATGCATGCATCTAGTGGCTATAAAGCAACCATTAAATAAATTTATTACGGAGCTTGGCAGCATGACAAATATTTTGAATATAGATGCCGGCGAAGAAGAAGAAGAAGAAGACAACGTTTAAAAACAGGTCCAATAACATTGTGATGATGCACGCCCCATTTAACTAAAGAGCCACTGAAATGACAATATTTTTAACCTAATGTAAATATAACAGGATCAGAAGGAAGGCTCGTGTCAAATTTCTTGAGTCCAAACATTCATGTAATAGGTATGTATTGCATTTTTTACAGTGAAAAGCAAGTACACAAAGAGAACGTGCATAGGTATATAGCTTTTAGTAAACGATACACATATAAACATACCTATACATTGTACACACATATTGTAAATATTCGTTGTAATAATGTAATCAACTAAAGAGCTGGAGCTCATCATAATAATAGTAACAATAACAAGATACACACGCTTCATGTTTCCTATATGTTGTTGTTTGCGTATCATTATTACTGTTCCATGAATTTTCTTTCGTTCTCAGAGAGGAACTAAATACCTACCTGAACACATACACGCTCTTTGATAGATATTTTTGCTCTCCAATATTTCCTGAAAATTTGTTCTGTTTCAGCGTCCACTAATTCCCGTTAGAAATTCACAAAAATATTTTTAAAAGCTACATACAAAGCATAATGTGTAATCATAGTATGGCATATAAAAAACACAAAGCAACATTATAAAAATATTTCACTTACTTTTTACTAGAGTTCACTGGCGTGGTGTACCGATGTGAAAGTGTCCTTTCATTTAGAAGGAGTCAATTAAATCGTCGTCAGTTGAATCAGCTAGAAGAACAGCTATGCCTAGTAGTACATATGGCAGCAAAGCGTATAGCAATTTCAGGGAAGCAAGCAGACCTAAGCGAATTCAAGAGATTTTATTATTTAGCAAGCAAACACACACAGTCATTTCCACACAGTTCATTTTTCAGTCGATCAGCTTATATATCGTACACACACAGAGTCCTTGCGTTAGTAACTTTCCCTTAAAGTACACCCCTTCGTCCCTTTCACTTTGTCTAGTATGTACTGCATACACCAAATGCCCCTAAAATAATTTCACGATCTTTTCCAAAAAAAACACCTCACTGACCTCACCACTTTACTAAAGACTGATATTATAAATCCACGATAATAATCTTAGGCAAGTAATATTTTTCTGGTTTTTAACAAATTAAAAAAGAACACATCGCTGCGATTGTTATGAGAGAGCAATAAAAAGGGAGGAAAAGAAGATGAATCACTTTGTTGTATTTACAAAGAACAGAGAAAGATAGTCAACGAGCGACAACAAGGGCAGCAGCAGTGGCAGCTTTCTTACGGGGCACTCTGAGTCACACGTATTTCTTTCGCGTTTCACACTCTCCAACCAACACAAAATTCACTTACGCAATTTACAAAATACAAGTAGACACAAATGTGCATTGCCAAAAGTTACATCAATGACATGTCCATAACATGAATGATCAATTAATAATAATAGTATTAAGTTTTCTTTGTCGCAAATATAGTTAATTCTACTGCTTGCGAATTCATCTCTTCTGTTATCACTCTACTGCTGGCAATCCTTTGAAAACTTTTTCAGTGAATAAATATTTCGGACAGGATGAAAGTTTAACTATATTAGCTGTAGCATGGGAATATTATTTAGTAGGAAGCAGTGGTAGAAGTAGTAGTAGTAGCATCAGCAGCACAAAAGACTCCCTACGAATTACGATCAACGAACGAACCCTTTCACTCTCACTCACCAACTAAAACTCCTTTCAGTCAGGTCACCACAAAAATGTTGGCTCAGGGTGATCAGGATGCATGTTATCGCGAAAGAAGAAGAAACTCTACTGAGACTCATGGACAGCAAAAGATTTCGCTATATTCACTCGAGTGTTCGAGAAATGAACAAAGTCGTCTACTACTTTTGTTTATTTGTACTAAACACATATGTACGTACGTACATACGTAAGTACGGACGGACGTGCATGCTCTTTTTCTCCCTGCCATTCTACTCTGCAGGAGGAAATAACATGCACTTTGGAAATACCTCCATACGCAAAAAATAATTGTGCGTGTGTGTGTGCAAGCAGCAGAGAACCATTTTTTCGAAACCTAAATAAATAATATTTTTTTCGCTATAATAAAATAAAAGAGTCGTTATAAAAAGTTAAAGATTTTTCAGCAAACAAATTACTAGTAAAAGTGTCGTGTTACTTTTCTGTTGCACAGAGAGTCGAGTCGCTTTCCAAATGCTCTTCTAATCTGTGCTGTCTTCTTACTTTATGGTCTGTCCGTAATAATAATAATTCTACTTGGTTAAACTTACTTATTTGAGATATTATAAACACCATGGTGACCACTTTATTACGTATTCGACTTTGGACCGTCATTAAACTAATTGCACTATTAAATTAATAATTAAATGGGCTGGAGTGCTCACCATCATCAACCCCATCATACTTTTTTTAAAGAGAGCATTTACCTTGCGACATTAACATTAGTGTGTGTAGTTGGTAACTGAATAGGAATTTTTATGCCATGCAATGATGACATCGCAACGAGCCTAGTCGAGTGTAACGTTGTTGGCCAACCGACCAGTTTTCGACCAGTGTAGAGTAGCAATGCCAGCTTTATAAGATTTTGCAGTTTGCTTGCAACGCACAGGCAAAAACCATTTCATTTGTGAGATGCCTCTAATATAAATCCACGTGTTGTCGTCTGGTTGTAAGTATGCTGAGTGATGATGGCATACCATTTCGGTAAAATGAGTTGAATGCAAAATGAAATAAAGACTTTCTTTATTATTGTACGGTATTAACCAATAAATAATGTTTTTACTTGTTTACAACCTGATCGTCATCATAACATATAACTCAATGAAAGAGTACCAACCAACACAGTTTATAAAATCAAAAGTTCACACAAACAATAACAATGGTTAAACTGAAAAAAATATGTCCACTCTCCTCTGCTATCTACTAATCTATCTATTATATATATTATTTATTATGTCTACAAAACTTGAAGGTTTGTGGGAGAAAATTTGGACACTCGACGTGTCGTTACAATTTTAAGAATTTATTTTTAAAGTAGCATTAAAAAGTGACCCTTGGCATTTTTGTCAGTTGACCTCAAATTCTCCAAATGTGATTTATATTCCTCCTGTTGTTTTACTAAATCTATTATTATTACTTTAAATGGCAAGCATTTTCCTTTCTTTTTTTTCGCACCAGCTATACAGGGGCGACGTATGCACTGTACAACCTGCTAGCCGCTAGCTTCTTTATCGCCAATTTGTGTATTACTAGCGCCATCTTACGATGATCAAAAGTCTGAATGAACGTTTATTTTGCCAAATGCAACAACACGCTATTATTCCAAGTAAATAGAGCACCCAATCAGTTCCCAATCTTCGCTTTCGAACCATTATTATAGTCAACCCAAATTCATTAATGATAACAAAAAGTATTATTTTTTTCCACTTAATTTTTTGAAAAAACGTAGAGCGGATCCCAAGGTCAGTTGAGATGAGATTCATTCATCGCGGACTCTTGCGATACTCTTCAGCCGAGAAAGTGGCCGATTTCAGCTGGATTTTGTGAATATTATAAATGGTCATCATCATCATTGTAAACATGTAAATTTAAACGGTAGTAGTACTGGTAGTAGTTATTGTTGTTGTCGTTAGTAGTGGAAAGAAAACTGATTTTTTTCCAGTCAAACTTATTATTCTTTAGGCGTGATTGAGAGTATTTAGTTTTAGAAACATCGACCCAAATAGTTTGGACACAGTTCGTTGAAACCAAGTTTCTTGTACATGTCGTTAAAAAAGTTTTCGTCTTTTGAAACCTCAACGAAGCAGCCAAACAGTCCTGTAACAGAAACATGATAGATAACCGCCTGTCGCGTAGTTGCAAAAAAAGAGGAATACACATGCTGAAAGTTGTAAATTGTAATTACCATTGGCGCGCAGTGCTGCCAAAATGCAAGTGACAAGTCGTTTGGGAACACTGGGATCCACCAGTGCGGACACTACTATGAACTTTAACTCGGCTGGATGATTTGTCAGGACATCGGCAGGAATTTCGGTGACATCTGAGTGCAGAGACGCTATCGCATCCTGTTTTTCAACATAACAAACAAAATGCTTACCTCATTCTCTTGAACACAGCATGCATGGCGTAAGAAAGTAAGCGCTGATTTTGTTCAAAAAGAACTTTGAAAATGTTCGTAATTTATAAGCAAAATAATACCTTCACCATGTCCGAATCATTGTCACTAGCAGCAGGATACTTTTTCCTTAATATCTCTATCCAACTTATTTGAAGTCTTCTGCGAAATTCTTTGGCATTCAAGGCTGCAACAGCAGCACCAACAATCGTTTCGTTACTGTCCTCAACAACAAAACACACCTCGGGACTCAAATTAATATAGCCTCCTAGAGTACTGCAATTGAAATCCAAAAGCCCGGATATTATGAGAAAGAGAAAATTGAACATATATAGAGCAATAAAAATATTATGCGAGGAGAGTGAAAAATTGATGACACGTACATATCACCAGGTAGTTCAGGAAATCGAACAAACTCATCAGCAGCACTCAGTCCATCTTTAAAGGTCATTGTACAAATTTTGTAAACTGCACTTTCATCCGTTGCAGCATGATACGGTCGAATCGTGTACGTTTGCGAAGTAGGTACATCAGGTGCTTTATACAAGTAGAGGTCAGATCCTCGGTCGACCGGAATTAATCTCTGAGCAAAATAAAAATTTTATGCAGATAGTCAGCCTCTCTCATTCTTACGATTACCACTAAGTATTAATTCTTTTAAATATGTGACTAGAGTGTGGCAAAGGCAAATGATAATTTTTAAAAAAGATGACTACCAAATAGAAATAAAAGAATAAAAAATTGTACTTGTAATTCTGCGGTCAGTCCTCCGCGAATAACCCATGGTTCCTGATCCCCACTCATGAATGCCTCCTTCCAGCCTTTGGAAAACCCTGATATCGCAAGTAAACATGAACGAAACTATTGAGCAGTGATTCGGATTATTGTGGGTTAGGCAGAATTAAAATAACTAACAACATTAAAGTTTACAATGCGCTACGACTGCTACGCCATTTTGATAACTTCTGTAACTCAACTTGTAAATGTGAGCGCTGGCAAGCAACATAACTTGTTTTAAAACTAAAATTATTAATTCGGGCACGCAAAGTGTCATTTACAAGCAAATTACACAAAGTGGCATACATTGTCAAGAATTAGTTAGTTAGCTTTATAATTAGGTGATAATAGTAGCAAACCAATTCTTCTACTCAACTAAAAAGGTGTTTAAAAAAACAACCAAACCATAACAAGCAGAAACCTTGGAACAACTACTAAACCGGCAAAAAACTGACCATCAAGCGCATCTCAACGAAATAAAGACGTCAAAGCTTTTGCAACAACAGAAATAAGCAGATTTTTTTAAAAAATCCCCGGGTATATTTTGAGAACAGGCGCCAAAAGTAAGCTTGTGCGCATTACTTGACAATCGTGAAGTTGCACACACACCGAAAAAATAATAACATTCAATTGTGGAACCCGATTGCAGAGCCGTTTCGTACAACAACCAAATCCCCACATTGTACCTTGACTTGCTCACACAGCAAGCAATTTTCCACACGAAGGTTTCAAAATAATAATTAATAGGAACTGAAATACATATTATAATATTTCCTATAACCAAAAACAGAGCAGTATAGTGCTTTATCAAATACGCAAGCCCACTTACTAAGGAATAAGCAATTTAAAAAATTCAGCATTCTAACAACCATCAAGACAAAATAACAAAGAGGGATTTAAACTTTAGGAAAGAATGGTGGTGTTAAAAAATTGACTTTAAAAAGTGCTAAATTACCATCTTTTCAAAAGCTATCGAATAATATCATCTCAACAATAAAATATTCGAACGTCCTCACCAAGCTACTTTAATACGCGAAAAAATAATGTACCTACACTCTACAAGCATTTACTTCAATCTAACTTGAATTTAAATTTTAAAAAAGTCTTTCCTACATGTGTATGATCCCGTAGTAAAAACGGAAACAGTTGCAGGGATGTGTCCAAAAGCTGTGAACAAAAACAGGAAGTTTCAATTAATTTTTTTACTCATCGGCGCTCTTAAATCTTTCTTTTGAATGTATTTACTTCAACATATCACATCAAAGTGATTACTTTAAACATTTAAATATTATTAAATATTTTACTAAATCTCATTATTATTATTGGCAACTAACTGTACGTTTGGGCAACAGTAAAAAACAGTGTCAAGTGGCCATCAGTTAGTTTTATAAGTAAAAAATGAAATTAGAGCATTTCTTACATATAACTTTAAACGCTTCCTACCAACCAACATTAATTATATTATAATTAGGTATTGAATTAAGACTGCAAAAGAGAGACAGAGTTAATGGAAGCATAGTACTACCAAACTTGAAATTAAACTACCGAATGTGCAGCACTACGCACGTAAGTACTTCGTCACTAAATTTCCTTCGTGTTACGGAAAAACATGAACAAAAATAGCGAGGCAAATCGCAATAAGATTACAAGTTCCCGACGACAAAAAGAACTTAATTACCCATGTCAATTTTCCCAACATAAAACGCAATCGTTCAATTTTCATGCTGTTACTCACCGACGTTATACTAAAATTATGGGGTGGTTAGTAGCAAGTAAGTGAGTGATGCACTGTGACGTGCAAATGGAAACAGTTACATAATAATAACTCATATAACTCTGTGGTATTCCTTAGTCAATATACAGAACAATTAGTACAAATTTAGTTGTAAGTTGTATCAAGTGGACTGCCTGCCACCGTTGCCCATACACAAAATATAATACAAGATAGTATTCTTGACAAATAAATAAAAACTACATACTTTTCGCTACATGAACAGCTTGCATCCCTGTAACCTTGATTGGTCTAAGGCCTGGCTTACAATAGCAATAATAGCATGTTATTGTTAATTATTACTAAAAGTTATGTTTGACAGCAGTGCTGGTGCCTGGCAGTTAACCTTGTCGCAATACGATATACCTTTCAGTTTCTAAATTAAATCGATTTTTACAAAGCTACCACGTAAAATAATGATATTACAAATAAATAAAAGTAGGAATTAGATATATAAACCTTCTTACTCTGCCAGTAGTTAGAAATAACTCGCATATATACTAGATTATAAAACTCAACTGGAAACTATCGTTTTTCAAGATGAGTTATTATTGTCACCCGCAGAAATGAAGTAAGTAAAAAATAGCTCAAGAATAAATAAAAAAGTAAGCAGTCACACTTACCGAGCCATTTAATGTAGGAATTCATAAGGGAGGTCACTCCTCGCATTTCCCAGACGTAAGGATATAATTCGTACATTAGTTCTCGGTTTGGGACATCATTTAGCTTATTGCATATTTTCCCGATGGTTTTCGTCAGTTCCGTAAACTTTGCTGCCCTTTCGTACCACTCTGCTACCTATTTGATTAATCGTGATAGGCAAATGATAAGTCCAATAATAAGATATAAACAATACATAACTACAGTCGTTTCCACTGGTGGATAGTATCTTACCTCCGGTTTTGATTTATCCGCCTCCGAAATACCAGCGACTAGATTGGAATTGGTTTTCAGCCATTGAAATTCATGCAGTAGCTGCAAGCCCTGGTTTCCATGTTCAAAAGGTAAGTAAAACAGATCACAGAGAAAATGCAAGTCTTCCACAGTGAGTTCCATGTCTGGAGTTATATGCTTTGTTTCTTCTTCCAGTTGGTTCTCCACCTAACACAGAAGACACAGTACATTGGTCACATCTTTAAATTCTTGTCTTCTTATTAGCTACTCAAAAACATGATAATTTCTGCGTGTGAACCTGCATGGACGACGAAGGAGTATTTGCTTGATTAGTAGAACTACCGCCAGATTCCAATTCAGAATCCAAATTCATGACAGAAACTGATGTGTTGCCAGATTCTACGCCTTCATCAGGGCTCGACATTTCCTGTAATTTGATGGAAATTTTTCTGTAATATTCATTATCTCTGAACGTTTTGATACTTGATGTCATGAGTTTATTCAAAGAAAAGTAAAAAAATAATGAAGTGCTCATCACTGTCACTACCAGACATACACTCGTCCTTTCGTTATTTTCACCCATGGGTACATCTTCCAAAGTTCGATCGCTGGGTACTCCTGAAGCCGTTGAGGCCGGTGGTGACCTATTTGGTGGCGTTGCATTGCAATCCATGGGTTCTAAACCTGCCAAGCACGATGCCTACAACCAAAACGGCAATTTTTTAGTACAGATAAACAAGATTATAACACGGTGAGAAAGTACAAAATGAGATTATGTTCGTTTTGGTTAACCTGAGGTTGTTCAGTATCCACAGTTGTTCTTGTAATGACTGTCTTAATTGGGATTTCAGTTATGTCGGAATCGGACGAATTTGCATTATCAGCAATAGTTGTAGTTGTCACTGACTCAACGGCATCTGCGCATATAACCTGAAACAATTTAAAGTCGTTGTTACTCTACCATACAATGAAGCATTAATCAAAATACCCTTTATACATATATTTTTAATTAAAACTTCACAAATAATCTTCACCTTGTTGGCTGCGACAAGACTATTCATGACTGTGGTGGAAGTTGGAGGAATGAAGTTACTGCCGTTGTTCTGTAAAAACACAATGGCCGAACCGATGAAAGTACCAAACGAAAATTAACAACGTCCAGTACAATGACACGGTTTATTTTAACGTGTAAACCAAACATAAATAAGTATGTTACCTCAACGATGGCATTAAGTTCACTCGCCGTACAATTCACAGTAGGAATACTTGGAACAGTGGCAGGGAGTATTTGAGTAGTTCTTGGAGCCAAGCATGTTGTCGTTGTTATTGTGGTCGTACCTGACATTGAAAGACAAGTATTAAGGGATGGCATAAGTGGAACAGGAACGTTGACAATTTGAGGTTTCACAATCGGCCCCCAGGCTTGTTTATGCTTTTTGAATTCTTCGAGCCATTCCTGAAAAACAGCAGTTTACAGTAGTAGTACAGCATGATACCCAAATATTTCAGAATGCAAGCTTTTTTCTTTGCGTCTCATGTTTCACTACTTTTCAATAAACTAACTTGGAGTGCTTGACGAAGAGCCACAACAGGATGGTACACGTGAGGTCCCAAATTATCCGGAATATGACCCGAATTTCCATCTTCACTTTCTGTTTCTAGTTTTGCATCTGGATTCATAGCTTCATCTATGGAACATGATATTTTCTCAAACTAACGTGCATCATTGCATCATCGTGTGTGTCAAACAGCACTCATTTACTCTTCCAATTTCTTACCAATTTCCTTCTTTGCATCTTCTGAACATCGACTCCACTGAGCCAACGTGTGAATGGCAACAAAGTTGGCGCCATATTCACAGTTGGGATTAGTTAAAACACCCCGTAACCGAGAAATGATAAGAGGACTGCGACCGGAATATGGTCCTAGGAAAACACGCTTCTGGTCGTAGTCATTAGCATGCAGGTTATCCCAGATCAACGGAGGTCGACGTATCACTTCTGCTATTTCTTCAATGGACTCTATTGTTAGATCCTTGGATATTACTTTCGGACCTTTGGAAATACAAGTTCACGTTACTTGGCGTCACCCATTTGAATTATGTACACGTGGCAAAATAAAATTGAATAATTGAATACTCGCAACAAAAACAGCGTTATACAATCAACCCAAATGCTTAACAGATGCTTACAAGACCAATTAAAACACCATTAAAATACTTACTTGACAAACAAGTCTTTGCGTTGTTCAGTCGTCCATGGTCTTCCATAAAACCCTGATATAACAATTAAATGGTAAAAATAAAGACACTACTAATTGCAATGCACTACTATCTAATATCTAAACAGTAGTAATAAATGGTTCAAGAAATAAATCAATAACGATAAACACATACCTTCAACCACTCCACAAATAAAATCATCATTCTTTGCTGCATATTGGGAATCCATTATCCAACGGTAAAAACCCTCTCAGCCACAGTGCAACATAAAAATTGTTTAACCCTGTTCACACCCCCTCCACGTTATCGACTGTTGAAATGAGAGCATTTACAAATTAAAATTTTAATTAGTGGCTAATACTAATATACTGCTCGTTTTACCTAACTCCGAAAACCGGTTCTATTGTGCCTAATTAGCTTATCCCTTAAAAAGTGCCAGTGCCACGAATAACGTCAAACGTATGCAAGTGGTCACTTAATAAAAAACAACAATCTAACAACTAGTTACAATAGCTGGCATTTAACTTTATAAAACGTAATTACAGAAAAAGATTCTTCTAAAAAGCACCAGCCTGCAAAAACCACTCAAAAATAACTTTGATTTAAATAATCAATGAGAAATAATATTGACCGTGTACAACGCCTCAACTTTACCACAAAAAAACTCGTTACTATTGAAATACAAATCAACACCAATTTAACAAAAACACTAATTAGCTTACCTTCTAAATATTCTGACTAATGGACAATCCCTAATCGAACAGTTTTTTTTAAATCAGTAAGATCTAACAGCAAACCACTAAAATATACCAGCTGACACTTGAAAGTAAACTTTGACAAGTATTTACCCCTATTTCACAATACAGAATAACCATATCATGTACAAAATTAGTAATGTCTCCAGCAGTTAAATGGCTACTTTGATTATTGACAAATTACGCACAGCAGAACAGATTCTTTTAGGTATGTGTAAATACTTCTACGGTTACCATATCAATTCAACTTCACAACAACAATGCAATGCTTTGATTGTTATGGATATCATCATCATCATCAGCGTTTGTTTTTTTCCTTGTGGATGTGCAGCTTCCCTGTTTGTATGTATGTCCGTCCGTTATTGTACCACTTATGCATGGCTGCTTGTTGTACTCGCTCTTGTTGTTCACTGCTCTCTGCTGTGAGACGAGACACGGTCCATAGCAGGAGGAATACGAGTAGAAGTGCTGGCTTTTCTCTCTTTTTCTCTCAGGTTTCAAGAAATTATGTGCCCGGCCGAAAGGTTTTGTCTTGGGGCACAATGAAACGCTTTCCTTTACAGGTAAATGCGTTCTTCAGCCTCAGTCAGAGTGACAGACAGAGGTCAAAAACGGCTAGTATGAGGATGTATTGTGTAAAACAGTAGTAAATTGTAATTGTAAATGCGAATATCACTAACGCAAATTGGGTTACAATTAGTTTGAGTTTGATTAGTCTTGTAAAGAAATTCATTTCAGCATATTTTTTATAAAATCTAAAAAAACTTGCATTTGAAGGGTTTAAAAAATCAATTTAAATTAATTGGAATAAAGAGAACGTTGTTGCGAGCAGAAAATTTGAATCTTTCTTATAAATCTCTCATAACATACTATGATTTCTATATCTACGCAATTTTGTAATTTGCACTTTCCTGCATTTTGAAATCCAAAAATACTGTTTTCTGTTTAAATAAACAAGTAGGAATTTATTAATAATCCGAAGATTAATCCGAAACCATTAATTCATCAGTAACGACAACTAATAGTGAAGATTTGCCACGTTACGAACCAATTCTTCCAAAAGGATCAAAATTCATCCACCTTAATATAAACGGTATCAAAACAAAATACGACGAATT
>JAHZMT010002351.1:0-24356 GCA_027743785.1 Sinhomidia bicolor
CATTAGTTTCCCTGCAGACATTGTCCAATAACACTAGGCAGGAATTTTAACAGGCGAAGGCACGAAAAGGAACAGCATGGCGAAAAAAAAATTTACAAATGTGGAGAATGTAACTTTCAGGGAACTCTTTTGCGGAATCTTACCGAGCATCAAAAGGCACGACATACCGTAAACCCTACGTTTTACGACTGTGAACGATGCGGGAGGCGTCACTACAACAGACAGGCCCTTCTCAAACACCTTATTGACAAGCATGGAGAACAAGACGATTTCCCTGAGGACACTGACTTTGAGAGCTCATAAATGCTTCCGGGGAACTCTTTTCAGATCAGCCCATCATCGAATGCAAATGGTAAAGACCCCCATAAGAAGAAGATAAAAAGCTACTAGCCCCAAGTTGGAAGAAAAAATTGACGATGAGGAAATACTGCGACCAATTAAAATCAAAAAGCAAAAACCAAAGGTACGAGAAAAAGACAATATAGGTGTATTAAGCATTAAAAAACAATAATCCGATTATAGTTGTAAACCTGACGCATTATCTGACCCCTATTACCTCCAATGCTTTATCTAACAACATTACCCAATATTTGTTTATTTTAGCAGATCAAACCATCATCAAAAGCAAATTTTAAAGAACCTCAGAAGAAGAAGAACATGAACGTTACAAACCCCAAGGTTGATTCTGATCCAGATTACATAGTCAATGATGATGATGATGAAAACGAGGATCTTTTGGAATTACTTCCTTTGAAAATCATAAAAATGTAAAGAATAAGAAAAAAAGAAGACAAAGCAGCTATAAAAATTGATTGAAAGCCGTTCAGACAAAGACGAACAAGAGGAAAAAAGTGATGAACTAAAGGGGAGAAAGAAGGAGAACACACAAAAAATGTATACTTCATACCGAGTAAAAAATCACTCGATTTGGAGTGACAATTGCGTTCATGATTTATGAAGTATTCCTCTTTTAGATGAACACAAAGTACACGAAGTTACCCTGCGAAATCATCAATATCGGGTAAATTTCTTTTACCCTATATAGCTCATTAGTGTTGTTCAACTTGCCCCAATGATGTTACTTTGTATGAAGTATGTATTGTATAGTAAAAATATGCAGCTGATTTAAAGCAATAAGCTTAACGCTATCTGAACAATTTTATTTTCGTTTGTTAGGTCATATATTCAGTTCATCACAAATGAAAATGTTTAATCTAAAATATGAAACTCGACGCTTATGCGTTTAATAATGAAGTTCAAAAGTACCATAAAACTTATTGCTACCACTAGTTTTCATCGCATTTACAACCGTTTTAACTGACGACATAAAAAACTACATGGATAATACAAAAAATATAGTATTCGCAGCGTTTGTTAATTTCAAACAAGCATTCGACCTAATAAATTACAGCCAACTACTACTGAATCTACATAACTGTGGTCTACGAGGTAAAGTTCTTAAATAATATCACTCGTATTTTACATAGCGAAAAATCGTTGTCTGCAAAGGAATTGAAAAATCAGCTTATTACCACGTCACCCGTGGAAGCCCTCACGGAAGTGCATATCGGCGACATTTTTCAAAATTGTCAATTTTGCTATTACGCAGACGATCTTGCATTGCATACAAATTTACGTCGTTGTATTTAAAATTGCAGACAGAATACTGCGGTTGGTAGTGATCAATGTCATGTATATCTATAATCTTATTTTCAGCCATTTCAATTAATTTATAACTTAAAGTACAAGTAACTTTATAACAAGTCGAAAAGTTTTAAAACAATAGGGTACGGTGCTGAAAGAGCAGGAAATTCCCTATCTACTAATGTGTAGATCACTGCGTGATAATGGCTTTTCGTGAACTAACCGTCATTCAAAATCCGGCAAGGAATTCTTGAAAATCCCACGTGTATTTAAATGTTTGTATATTGCAAAAAATTATAAAATAAAACAAGGCAAAAAAGCTAGAGAATTAGGTAGAGGTATGTATCATTTAGATTTACACTCAAACGCGATCAGTTAAAATATTTAGAGTACAAACGATTTGGTCGCGAATTCTCTAGCTTTTCTTCTCTAGCTTCTTACCAAGAGAAGATAGGTAATAGGTAATAAAATAAGGCTCAAACTATTTGGATACACACACACACTCAGCGTCCTATGGTAATAGCGTATAAACAAGCAAAATCAAACGACTGTATATTAGGTACGTCAGATATTTTTGCTTTCCCCAAAACTTGGGGCGCTGCACTATACGAGATAAATTTTTGATATACTTTCCCCCTTAAAATTGCCCAATTTTTATATTCAAGTATGTTGTAGAACTTTCAAAATGCTGTCAAATGATGCCATCACTTTGTCTCTGGGACCTTCCCCTGGGGGTCTACGACCCCTCGAAGTTTACATGTGCAAAAATTTTAAATAAATTATTGTGTTTTTACGTTACGTTTTGGAGTGCAACGCTATAAATAGGATAATAGAACATGTAGTGAGGATTATTTAGAAAATAGATCAACAGCATCCCTCAATTGCTTCCTGAGACATTTAACTTTTTCTGAAAAAATGACCGTTTTTGAAATCGATTTTTCTGGAGAATCGCAACGTTTCGAGTCAAATTGAAAAGCGTTGTGTATTCACAGAGAGTTGCGGAATGACGTACATTTTAAATTTTAGACCGCCTGTGTCTGCCATTGAAGATATTTTCGTTTAAGTGTAATTGACATTATAATGACGTCATCGGTCACCAGAGATGAACAATTTCTACACATAATAAAAACGCTTCTGATCTTTATGTAATACTAACTTTTGTGTGCGTACTAACTCGTTCTAATACAAATTAGAACAATTTGATAGTTGGATTGACCATACATAAGGTCAGACTTCAGAATTATCCGCTTTAATCTGGAATTTGTAATATGGGATGCCTATGCTCAAGATGTGCTAAACGTGCTCATTTAAAAAAGGAAACCTAACTGAAGATCAAATTTATTTATTTAAATAAAGTTAATATTAAATTTGTAATTCAATTTTAGGTTTTAGGGTACGGTGTACGAAATTGTTCATCTCCAAGAGGAGGTAGGCTACGTATTGAATTTTTAGTATTCATTATGACTTCAAATTTCCTTATAGTATAATCGTCAGGACCAGCCAACTCTTGAGAAAGTTTTTCGGCATCTAGAGTCTGATCAGTCTTACTTTACTCTTCTAGCAGTGGGGTCGGAAATTGGAAAGCCGACATCTGTTGCAGGGGGTAAAGCAGAAAACAACCCGTCTGAAATTGCAATTTACGGTGGGAGGTGCCGAAAAGATCCACATGAATTCTAAACGATTTTCTAAAGGATTTCCTTCAAATCGGTGTTTGCCATAACTTGTGTCGGTATGCATTCAGCTGCTGCTCTTGCATGTTGAGAGAGCACTTTGCTCCGACCCTACGGAGACTGGTGGAAATATCTGGTTCCTGCGTAGCCCGGGTCCATAACGTCCCAGACAGTTCTTTGTTTTCACAAGATAATATTTGTAAAATATGTTGCTTGAAGCTACACAGAATTTGTGTTGTAGAATTTTCATGGTATCATGTATACTCACCCCATCGGCTGTGCTAATGCTCTTCTTTTCTATATCATCCAAATCGTTTAGACAACCGTCGTTTAACCGGATAAGTAACGTCTTCAGAGCATCAATGTCCTCAGTAAAGACAGGTTTTGTTTGCGCTTCTTTATAAGCCTGCACAAAACATCCGATAGAATCAAAATATGCGATACCAAACGTGCTTACAGAATTATGCATGCAGAGAAATTTAAAAATTGTTACTTCATTATCAAGCGAAAGCTGGTCTAGCTGGTCTTTGGAGTTATATTACAGTAAGGCCATGATTTGAAACATAGCATCATGCTCTTTCTCTTGCTCAACTACAATAAGGTTATGAGACTCATAGAAAATTCGGGGTTTGACAAGGGTTCCCTACGAACAAAAATTTCATGTCAGTATTTTCCGACGCCACTGGTTCTACAAATTGTTTTAGACATATCTTTTAATCTTCTTTCGTTGATTTAAATGTTTTCAGCGCATCATTTTGAAATGATTCTTTTGCTCTAGAACAAAAATTTCATGTCAGTATTTTCCGACGCCACTGGTTCTACAAATTGTTTTAGACATATCTTTTAATCTTCTTTTGTTGATTTAAATGTTTGCTCTATTTCGGGGCTCAGCCACCAAGAGTTTTAGTAAACCCCGATACTTGCTCATTTCTACGTGTTATCAATGGGACTCTTTATATAAGTCCATCTGCCTAGGCGCTATCTTTATGAAATTCTTTTCGTCCCAAATTGAACGCTTCGACAAAATCGTCTTTAGCTGCGCTCAGTTTTGAACATGTTCTTGATTTTTGAGTAGAAGTTATAATTTGTTTTCAGATCTTGGTACGCTGCTGCACCATAACTCTTATGGGTTTTAATTGCCGTTGATTCCTGCAATTAGCCTAAACACAAATTACGGGGTCGGAAACTATTATCGACCAAGCAGCTTCATTACATCTAGAAAGAGCATCGACGAGCCAAAATCGGATAACTTTAAAAAGCATTTTGACGTAATTAGAGAGTCTGTAGGTTTTAATCTCAGTGAATAATGTTCTTGTCATGTGCAGAGATTGTCAACGCGAATGAATTAATAATGAGAACGCTGCATAGAAATTAGTTGGCCCTGAAATTCCGGGAACGCTTTTTTTATGATATGCACGAATTTCCATGACCGACTTTGAGATCTCATCACCAAGCTTTTTTTCGCCCAGGCAAACCCGTCTACCCTGTTATGCAGCGTTCTCTTTATTGATTCATTTTACGTTGACAATCCTCGGTCATGTGTTCAAATTTTCTTCTATGGCGTTTTGAAAATTGTTAGTTTCGGAAATTAATAACAGCAATAAGACTGCAAATACTTGTTTTGCTCACCAGCGCAAATTTCCATGAGTAAATAACTGTGCCCTTCAAAAAATGCTCCCAGAAGGTTGCGATGGAAGTACCAACGTAAAAGTTTCGTAAAGTCATTCGATTCATGACCGGAGAGTAGAGATATTTTGTTTTCATTATGTATTTTACCAGCGATAAATTTGCATTTTACAACTTTTACAAACAATGTACAAACAAACCTTTACACAATTAAATGAAGTGTCTACAATACACATGCCAAATCAAAGGATGCCACCAATATTTATAAGACCATCGTGAAAAAATGATGAGCTCAAAAAATGAGCTTCGATGCACATACAAATGCTTGACAAATGTGCAATATAAAAGTTGCCAACATGCGAATACATTACTTAAATTCGCGAAAAAAACAGAACCATTATATAGACTCTTGGTGACTATCCATACGTTTATGTTAATATGTTCATCATGTTTACTACTTGGCTCTGAATAATTTTCAACATGATTTATGCTAGTGTGTCCATAGCCACAAGCGTTATGCGTCGCTTCTCCAGTAACTTTTTATTCCTTGCATATTAAAAGAATTATAGTTCCTTGGTATTATCGTTCCCGGATCCTATTCGGTCATTCCGACGGAACGACTGTCTCTTCTTTCGATTATTGTGCTAGCCGTGTCAGAGTAGTCTAGACCCGCATCAGCAATGCGGTCCTTTTGCTCTAGTATCAATTCGTTTAGCTGTTTAGCTACTACAATATCATTTTTTTGGTTCGTGTTCCGACATTTCATGATCCCTTCTGATGACGGAAGGGAAAACGACAATCAAAGTTTCTTCTTGTGGCATATTTTCGGCACTCGCTATGGCCGAACTAACTATCATAATTGCTCCTGACATATTTCTTTCAAGCGTTTTAATAAATACAACAAATGTCGCACCGGTACTTCTAAGCATCATTTAACGTATAGAAAATTCCGACGCATAAATACATTTTGTACAATGTTTTTTGAACAACGTAAAATTCAAATTACTATGTAGTCAGATAATCAGCAGTGAAAATATTTAAGTATTAAAATCCATGTCATTTTGTGTGTATGCCAAGAAACATGGATTGAACAGAAAAAGTTTCCTTATGTACCAAAACGTTTTTGGGTGCGGACGTACAAGCATTTTTTGAGGATCTCGAATATCCAATTAAATTTCATTTCAGGGGGTTTCTGGTTTCAACTCAATTTTCAACTCAGTGAGATAGTATATAAACTTCTTGCATAATGCGACAGCCTTTTTGTTACTTGCTTTTAAAATTACATGATTGTAATAATCAGCAACCTCTGCATCAATCCGAAAACCCTCAACTTTGAATTTCCGACATCTTCCATAATGGCTCGTCGTTATACTGGCGCTTTAATATTGCCTTGCGTAAGCATATATCAATATTACCGCCCATACTATTTTCATACTTCAATTTTTTGGAATCAATTTCTACGATTTATGACTGGTATATTGTGTATTTAGGATAACCCGGGAAACCTAGGAGCAATGTCACAACTTGTAAAATTAGTTTCCAATTCCATCGATTACTCCAAATGTAAAAACAGAAAGGAGATGAAACTTCTCAAAGCCAATGCAGATTTAGCTTTGAAAAAGCTTGGCTGTAACTTCACACCGCAGATGACGTTCTCAAACTTTAAGATGAAGTACTTACTTGGCTATGGTAGTTATGGATGCATATGGATGGTAAACAATTTAACCTAGAACAAATGCAACTAAAATCATTATAAATCCGACACCGGTGGCTGTACCTAATTGTTCAAATCTTGTTCTCTTTCAAGTCAAAAAACAAATCTACTGGTAGCTATGTTGCCATCAAGCAAATGCCTGCTACACTTGAATCTTGTTCGGATATTTGGAAAGAACGGGATATAATGATTTCTCTAAAGCACCCTCGCATATGCAACCTCATGGGAGCATTTTACCATGTTGACGCTTTTTTGGTCATGGAGCTTTGCTACGGTAAGTCAAACCTCTGAACAATTAACTTTCCGATACCTTGTATCAACACCATATTCATTGTCTCCGATGCCTTGTCTGCAGGAAGTGTAGCAGCTCTAGAAACAAAAATTACACTAGAAAATGCTGTTCGTTTTACAACGCATTTGTTGGAAGCAGTCAAGTGGATGCACTCCAGGAATATTGTGCATTCTGATCTGAAGCCCGAAAATTGTCTTATCAAAACCGATAATACTCTTGCTGTTTCGGATTTCGGGAGTGCATTTATTTTGCAACAAGTAAGTTTGAAGCAGTAAATGTTTGTTTGATCTGGTGTCGGAACTTAAACGATTTTTTAACATTTCAGGATCAAAACTACGCAGTTCTTGACGACCCACACGGGTCCCATGGATACCAAGATTATCAGGCTCTCAAGTTTCTCCAGTTTTCCAAAAAAACTGACGTTTTTGCATCAGCTTGTATAATTTATGGAATGGATTTAAATATGCCTTTACTTCTCTATCCCTTCCGACAAGACTGTACACGTGAAGATTACATTGATGCTTTTGAAAATGGTCGACTTATTGGATTTTTGCCTGGTACAGTAAAAACTAAATTGCAAAGAGAGCCAATTGTTAATAGGATCTTCGATAGTCGTTTCGGCTGGCTACTGGAAAAGATGATTAAGGAACCCTATTGCATCACAGCTAAACAGGCCCTAAATGATTCTTCGTTTCGACGAATAGTTAACAAGACTAACGTTTCTCTTACATCTCCTTCAAAACGTAAGTTCGCAATACTACAAAGTTTAGGCGTCGGATTAAAAGCATCGAACCATATTAGTATTATTTATTTTGCAGGTAAAGACTACGTCACCCGAACCATTACTTACCAAAAGTCAAAACCGTTTTCCGTTCTCAACCACCAACGCGACATAACCGCCACCGATATGTCCTTTCTCACTTTCTACTATGATGAAGATGACAACGTAAATACTCTTTTTTCTGATATTATGCTCAAAGCGCTTCGGAACCAACCTTCCCAGCATGGAATTACCAGAAATTATGACGATGAAAGTGATGAAATCAGTAGCAGTGACGAAGAAGAAACAGATTTACTTCCGATCCCTTGCAAGCGATCACGGGGTCGAAAAAATGTTGACGTGTCTCCGACTCCTACTAGAGTTCCGAAACTGGCGCGTACCAAGATTCCTACTCACATGCACGTACTTGAAGAGAACAGCCTACCATTGTTTCATCACAGCCACGACAGGGATGGCATTCGGGACGGTTTGATTCCGGAACAAATCAACGTTACTAAAAGCTACGTTGTCAACCATCCTGATCTAACTCCACTGCCAAGCACCAGTCAGTCGTCAAATGATGACAGCAGTTCATCTCCGGCCGGTCGCAATAATACCGAGTATATGCATGAATATATGACAGTTCCGACACCTTAAATTACTAATGTCTGCGATTAAATCGTTCTCCACATGTTCTTTATTCACAATTGTAATTATTGTTATTTAACTCAATTTTTATAAACTGTTTATTTGCCTTTCTAAGAAGTATGTTTCTATGTATATGTATGCAATGAAATTAAATTTGAATATGATTAATATGAGTGTTTACAATTGTTAGATATCATAAAGATTATCTTATTTGACGTAATTCCCTGAAAAGTATTACTAATAATAAAATCACTGTTGTGTTTGCTTACTATTGTTTGAAGTACAAATAAATTAGATAAATTTTGCAAACGAAATACCAGTTACAGCTATAAACGTTTCACTTACAAACAATTTATTAATACAATTCAATATTTATTAAAACAGCCAGCGATTAAATAGTACCAAAATAATAGCATTATAGCTAACAACCAGCGGTGTCGGAAAACTCAAAAACAGACTGAAAGCTTTTACGGCAGACCTGTTAAGATTTGTCATAAGAAACAAAATTTAGGTTATTCAAGTCATAATTTATTTATATACATTTATATAGCAAGGTTTTCATTTGCTTAAAATTAAAAATTAGTATAGTTGGGGCGTCGGAATATTTAAATGGACAAATTTAAGTTGTTTACGAGCTGAAGGCTGAATTTATGATCAGAATACAATTTTAAACAACTTTTCTATAAATTCCGTAACATTGCAAAAGATTTATGTCGCACCATCAAAAATGGATTACATGTGCGGAATCTTATGAATTAAAATAGGATACGGCAAATCAGAAAAAAGTAGCACATTGAACTTTAAAGTCTGTTATTTTTAAGGGCTTCCTGGTATCTGTTTACTTATAGGAACCCCTTGCTCTCTGTTAACTTTTAAGGGCTCCTTGGAATATGCTAACTTTTAAGGGCTCCCTGGCATATGTTAACTTTTAAGGGCTCCCTGGAATATGTTAACTTTTAAGGGCTCCCTGGAATTTGTTATCTTTTAAGGGCCCTCTGGCCTCTGTGAACTTTTAAGGGCTTATAAATGTCAAAAATTGTTTTCTAATTGAACATGGGGACCCTTAAGGGTTCCCGAAGTGGTTCGCTAAAACGTTCTCACTTTTTGTCATGTTCTCTGCTGCAAATATGCAGAAAAACTACAGTACGTTAGACAGAGATAGGTTGGTAATTTTCAAAGTGCCTGCAGGGCCCTTAACGGTGATCGTGCAGGGCTGAAAATCAATAGGGTTCTTGACCTTGATCTGAAGAACCGGCATGTCAAATTTGAAGTCGATCGGATCAAAGGTTCAAGAGTTATAGCCTCAACGGCCGACAGACTGAAATTATAAAGTAGCACCATAAATTTACTACTTTATAATGCACTTGTCTTCCAATATTGACAACCATTGCAGGAAAAACTTCAGTAGAAATATTTGACGAATTTCCTAAATGAAAATTTCGTGTTATTAGCTATATTGTTACAAAATCGTAATTTTATTTCGGTAATAAGCGTAAGTTTTCTTCTAATTACGGAATAGAAATTACCGTACAAATACAGATTGAAACTTTCCTATGTATATGGCTATTAATTCATTTACATTACAGTTACTATTTACGAATTTCATAGGTTACATTTGAAAATTTCTTTCACCTACTTCATATGGATACTTTTCTACATGGAAATTTAATTCACTTAATACAAATTTTGTTACAATTACTAAAGCGACATTTCCTACTGCAATCTCGAAAATACTGCAGTACCAGTATCAGTATGTCTACTGATACTGGTACTTCTACTGAAAGGATTTGTAAAAAATACTGATCTTGGTACTGATTTTTATAGTTTGTATATGTTTTTACATTGGAATGTATTGGTGTGTATTCCTACATTTCCATCCGCAAGCTCCTTAACGAAAACAACACCTTTTTACTAACATTTAGACGAAAAAGTTGAGCACTTTGATAAACTACTACTTTGTTTTTAAGCTTACTCAGATATATAATTTGTGCATGCATGCAATCAGATTAAAGAATTTACCACTCATTTTAGCGTTTATGTTTGGGATTCTTTTTTGGAAATATTTTGTGATGTAGCAAAAACTATTGAGCTACTTCGTGTATGTTTTTGATTTCTGTCCGCCTGTAAACATTATATTTTAAATGTGCTTTGCCTTTAAGAAGAAGTATTCTGATTTTACAAACAACTTTTTATGCAAAAAACTGAATACATTGCACCTTATGACAGTTAAAATATTTAAATTATGTAAGTAAAACAATTCTAAATGTTTTGCTTTCACTACTTTTCTACTTCGATTAACCGGCTTATTTCCTTAAGAATACTTCTTCTATGTAATTATTAGTTCCTCTTTTCCATAATAATCATAGTATTTATACATTCTGTAATATAAGAATTTTTAAATACAGAATACAGCTACAATACCCGTTGATGAACAATTAATTACTCTCTTGTTCATCAAAGGGTCTTGCTGTTAAAACTTGTATTCAAAATCTCGTTCTAAAAATTTAGATTCTTAGAATTTTTAGATTACTGACAGTATATTACAATTTTACTTTATAGTATTACATTGTTGCATAAAGTGTTTTTCGAAACATGACTTTTCAAATATGTTTTTAAAAAATACTTATGCAAATTTTTTCCAAAATACTGATACTTGTACTGATACTGGTACTGACACAGAAAAATTTTCAACACTAATACTGCTACTTCTACTGGGAATCTTTTTTTCAAAATACTGATACTGCTACTTCTACTGGAAGATTTTTAAAAAATACTGATACTGATACTTCTACTGGAAGATTTAAAAAAAAATACTGATACTGCTACTTCTACTGAGATTTTTTTTCAAAATACTGATACTGATACTTCTACTGCCAGACGGAGCCGATACCCAACTCTGAGGACAATGATCTTAAACCTAATTACGAACATCCTATTATTTACCTTCTTCAGACTTTGTTAGTATAGATTCGTCGGTCATCACCACAAAATGTTTTTTGTCACTTGGCACAAAAAAGGTGCAAACAGTGACGAAATTAGGGGATGAGAAAACCTATGCCTATTTAAATTTATTAATTACGCAAGATATTGACAATCAGAAATAATCTAGTAAGTTAACTATTTCTGAAGGAGAGGAAGTCGAAATTATTAACTGTGTAATAAAACGCAAATATTGATAAAAACTATAATTTTAAATTGATTCTAACTTCAGCAAAAATTGACAATTAGATGAAATCTGTTAAAGTAACTATTTCTCAAGGATAGGAAATAAAAATAATTTATATCTGTGCAATAAAACAAATATTGATAAAAACTATAATGTTAAATTCATTCTAAGTTAAGCAAAATATTGACAATTAGAAGTAATCTTGTAAGCTAATTACTTAAGATGGATACACAATAGAACCAATTGATAACTGTGCAATAAAATAAATATTAATAAAAATTATAAGTTTACACTGATTCTAAGTTACGCAAGAAATTGTGAATTAAAAGCAATCTGGTATGCTAACTACTGCAGAAGGGTGCATAATTGGACTAATTGATAACAGTAAAATGAAACACAACTATTGATAAAAACTAATATTTTAAATTGAATCTGAGTTACGAAAAGAATTGAGGATTACAAGTAATCTGAAAAACTGAATTTTACTGAAATTGTCATTTGCCTATAGATTTTTAATTGGGAATATATTGCTCATGACATGGAAAAAATTATAATTTATTTATATCATTGTACTCTGTGTTGGTTGAATAGGGAGATTTCGGCATAATGTGTAGTCGGCATATTGTCTACGAAAATTGCTTCGGCATAGTGTGCAGTCGGCATAGAGTGTATGAGCCATTTTATAATGTACTTCAGCAAATATTAGCGGACAATTCGTACTAAAAACTTTTTTGCTCAAATGTTTGTCGTAATTTGAAAAGTATAATAAAGACCTTACTTGTTTTCGTGGCTTGTTTTCGTTATAAATGCAGAAACAAAACGATTTGTCCTTCAACGAATAACTATGTGTTTTCCGACGCGTTGTCCTGATAAATGTGAATTCACTTTGTTTCGACGTTTGAGCTTATGCTGGTATCCGAAACCGCGATGGCCAAGAAATAAAATTACCGACAAAAACTGTCAACGTCTGTCTTAATTTTGAATGCATTTAAGTTCATTTTGTCCCATACCGAAGCTCCGATACTAAGTCAGCCAAACTTTATCAGCATACATTGTCAAACAATTCATACCTACTACAACAAAAATTGTTGTCACCAGTACCTTTTGTCACCGGTACCTTTTGTCTCCGATGCCTACAGTGTTTAATGGTAAAGCAATGTCTTTACAATCTACAAAATATCAAAAAAGGCATTTTCGGGTTTCTTCAATGTTCGCACTTTTTGCATGGTATCTTTTGTAAATTAAAAAATCTGGCTTCTGGTACGTCCGCAACGTCACTAGTTGACATCGACTGTTTGAAAATTTCTTGAGCGTCCGAACTGGATTCTGAGAGGTATATAAGGAGTGGTTTTCCTTGTTAATTTCCCTTATTTCTTTGGTTTTCTCACAATACCCCAATCAACTTGGACAAAACTACTTTAGTTTGCAGGGTCGGATTGTACTTGCAAAATATCCGATTCCCAGTTTTCCTCATTAACTAATCAGTTTTCTAAGGTATTGTTTTCTGTTCCGTTTTAGCAACCGACACCTTCCCCAGTCATGTCTGCTTATTCAGTCCCTCCACCTAGTGCCTTGTCGCCAACATTTATCCCGTCCCAACTAAATATTGAGGGAAATTATCAATGTGAAAATGATGGGTTCATGTGTGCTGGTCGTACCTGGAATATAGTTGACATACGTAAGAACTCTTGATTTCGATATCAATTGTGTAATTCCGACACCAAAACTAAAGTTTGGATTTTTGATTTCGTAGATGGTTCTGTTGAAATTTTTGAAAAACTTCTTGTGGATCAAACCCCAGTGATGTATTTCCAAGGTTTCTCTGAGACATCCGAACGCAACTGCTATTATAGTATATCGTTTGCCAACCTTGGTCATCGTCGGATATCGCTGCTTGTCATTTCCGGCAACATGGAATGCGAAAGCGTTGCAGGTTAGTAGTTTAAAAAATACTGTATCTGATTTTGTGATTAAGATGAACAATTTAATAAGTTTTCTGGAATAATTGTCATATTTATATGTAGGGACTCAAGGAACTCCAGTTAAAGACGCGGACATGTGCAAAACGTTTCTTAAAATTATCAAGGACGTCGTTATGGCGACGCAGACAAAAACTTGCAAAGAATGGCTGCAGAAAAATCAAAGTGTACTAAAAATATATGAAGAGGATTGGGAGGAAATTGGAAACATGCTTTCCACTAAACTTAACAGTGGCGATGAAGAGATTCGTGGTGCATTTCCCGATAAGAGCTCTTTCTATTTTCTGTTTGCATGCCTTGGTAAAGAATTTACCTATTATATATTCAAAAATTTTAACTGTCAAGTTCCGACACTACAAAGCTTGCATTAAATTGTTTTTCAGATTGGGATTCATCACTAAGCATGCCGCTTGGAATAGAAGAAGACAATTTCACGCCATACCCTGATTTACGATTGCACAATGTTGACAAAGTTGCCTTTCACATTGCATTTGACTACGAAGCGGAGCATCAATGTTTGTTCTTTAACCCAAGCTTTCCCAATGCATTAAACGCATCTCCGACTTTTACATACAATCCATGCATCCTCCCCGATGCTTATGACTACATTTATTTCGACATTCCGACAAATGACCAGCATATAGTTGCTATACAGCAGAGTACTCAACTCTTTTATGATTTCAACAAAAATTACGCTAGGTAAGACTTTAAAATAAAAAAATCCGACGCCTTTTCCGATGCGCTAACCTAGTCAATTTTGTTTGGTCCAGCTTCTTTGACAAGGCTTTTATTGCTCGTACGATGCTCCAAGCATATTTGAGGCACATGGAATTCAACTTTCAGTCACTTCCGCACTGGCACCACATTGCAGGAGAAGCATTAATCACAATGTTTAGCAGACTTAAGCACAGCCTCCGAAGCAACCAAGCCATCACGGCACAATGTAAATTAATCTGGAACAAGAAACTGAATGGAAAATCCGACACCTACTTGAAGCTCATCCATCAAGCCGTCACCGACTCTCATGCTTATATGAGCCAAGCATTTCCGTCGGCAGAATTTACTATCTACCCAAAACAGGAAATATCGGAATACATCTTGCAAATCTTTGAGACTTTCTTTCAAACAATCTATGACGTGCGTGACTTTGTGACAGACCTGCCTGTTATCCCAGTTCTTCATCAACCGTTGAAGATGCGTAGTTTGACATTGCAAGACTTTGCAAATGTATTTGTAGCTGAAGCTATGACTCGAAGAATTGCACGAGGTGATTTCTCAGGATTTCCAAATGAATTTAAGGATTTTATTCTGCCCGGAAAAAACCCTGATGGCAGTTTGCTGAAATGGCCGTTCAAAAATGAGTTTATGCGTCGGAACGACTATTTCATGTTGTCAGTCAATCTTAAAACGACAACCTGCTTTGGAGATGTTGCACATCTTCTAGGCGCTCTCCAAATTTCCGACAAGTGGTTTCACAGTGCTTATATGCAGTGGAATAAAATTGAAAAAGCTTCAACCTTGGACCTTGAAAACTCTACTTGTCGACTGTTTTCCAAATCAATATATGCATTTCTTAAAAGTCTTCTATCCTACCATGGTTTACTCGATGAGACAAAGATTGTTATTCCAAAATTGTGGGAGCATCACAGTCAGTTGCAGCTGAATCCGAGTACGACAGCATTATCTACATTGACATTGTACAGCAAGCTGTTGGAAATAAGCCGCTTTCGGATTCCGACCCTTCAGCTTTCATTGCTGTTCCTTGAATTTTTAAAAACAGAATATTCCGACGCCTCAGCTCATCTATCGGCAGCAGTCGACAAAATGATTTATGAATCAGGAGTACCACTAATGTTTCTTATCACGCATAGAAAAATGCATCATGTATTTGTTCCCACCTCTCTTCCCGCGACCTTTTGCTCCGACCGTATAACAAGTATATACGAACACGCATTTTTTGTGTCTTATCGCCGTACTTTTGGTTCAAATGGAATACAATTAAGAGAGCTTATTGAGCCAGTGGTATGTTGCATTCAACGCTTACCGGTGGATAGTCGACCAAAATGTATTGCGTCTTTGTTTGAAGTAATTAATAAAATGCTGGATGACAGAAATGAAGCGATGAAAATGCCAGTTTTTAACGCCGTGCCTGAAGAAATTAAAAGGATCTTGCTGCATCCTTTTGCTGCCGTTCCCAGGGTAGCGTCGGAGCCGGAAGGATAAACTGCTGCTGATCAAATGTTCATTTGATTTAAAAAGATGGAATGAGTCCGGAATCGAATTAAATCTATTTTAAACTCCGATAATTAATTTTTAACTGAAATTTACTATTGTGTCAAATCTCCGACTCCCTCTGTATTCTTTTATAATTAATTCTCTCCAATTTGACTTGCAACTGTATGATGATTGTACTTGGAAATAATCAATTTTTTCTCAATCAATACTGTTGAAGCTAAATAGATTAGTGTAATTTGTTTATAACGTTTGTAACATTTTCGATATTTTAAAATAAAAAGCAAAAAATCCATCGCTGAGTAGACATTAACTGGTACACCCCACCCTTCAATTCGTATCTATGTAATCAATCTTAATGGGTAAAAGTCATAACCAAAAAACTTTTCAAAAGTACAATTAGAAATGCGAACACAGAAACATTCAAATCCTTTAGAAGTACCAGACCAAAATGCTCAATATTAAAATTTAAGATATTTGAGGAAAGCAGAAACATTTTCCAAAAGTTTAGATTATCAGATGATGATATCCGACGCCATCCGTAACATTCACTCAGCCTTTAGTGCTAAATACATATCATCAATATTAGGTAAACGCTATTATAACATTGACTTGAAATTCCGACATTTCTTCAAATTCAAATGTTTTGGATTTGCCGACACCAACTCTTTTATAGTCAACATAAATTTCCAATGAAATTATTAAATACTGTTTATATTCTATTTCAAACAAATAATAATACGATTTCAAACAACAAATATTTTATATATTTTTAACATTTGGGTAAACTGAGATACGGCTAACTCGTAATGTGTAAGTTATATACCCTCCAAAAGCATAACCAAGTGTCGGTATCATAGTTTATATTTAGCTAATTCATTCATCCGGGTGCACCTGCTCAATATGGTTTTTAATCTTCTTATAAGATAAATCCATTAGATCGCACGCTGGGCATTCCCACCAATACTTTTTCATGATTGTTTTTGTTTGTTTCTGACACTTTTCGATTTTTACCTTCATTTGTACTTTTCTCTCGCGTTCCTCCTTTTTCATTTGCGAACGCTCGATTTCTCGTTTTTTTCGTCGCTTTTCTTCCGCCACTGCAAAGGTTTCAAAAGCTGACTCGTAATTGATCTCAGTAACCTTTTCATTTTTTTCTTTGTCATCTCTATGTTTATGCTTCTTATTTTGCAAAGCATTACACTTTTTATCTTTCTTTGCTTTTCCTTCTCGGTAAAGTTTATTTTGCTCTTCAGTCTGCTCTTCTGGTTTTGCTTTTTTC
The DNA here is from genome assembly GCA_027743785.1 of Sinhomidia bicolor. NCBI lineage: Eukaryota > Metazoa > Arthropoda > Collembola > Entomobryomorpha > Entomobryidae > Sinhomidia > Sinhomidia bicolor. The sequence goes on from JAHZMT010002351.1 coordinate 17,014, forward strand.
CGACGCCTCTGTTCAGAAACTGTCCATATTTTTTTATCGTTTGCTTTTTGATTGTTTTTATTCGCTTGTTTTTTCTCTTTATCATCTTGGTTCACTTTTGCATTTTTACAATTGCTGTTAGCTGTTTTCTTTCCTTTGGACCGAATCTGCATAAATAAAGAATATTGACAGCAATGTAGTTTTTTCTAAAACACAGATCAGATCTTTTGACTAATGTTTTCAATTTTTTTGTTTGTTGTGAACGCTACCTTGCTCGTTGAGGGTGCTGCAAATACCGTAACAGTATGTTTTTTGTTTTTGGGCAAATTACTCTTTCTCAGATCAGATCGCGTTTCGGCACTTTTTTGAAGCTTCTGTACCAGATCAAGCAAACGCATAAATTTGCTACCGATATAATTAATACAAAGAATGTTTTCCGTAACATTTACAACCGTTAACATTACCTTTGGAAGCACAGTGTAATCGTCTGGTGCCACCTCATCCTGCTTATCCAAAGGAGTCAGGTTGGAGTCCAATAATATATAATCAATTGGCTGCAACAAATTTGATCCCACACCATGCAATAATCTTGTTTACAATTGTAGTGAATATAGTACAAGTTACTCTTTATAATTTGACTTACTGAAGTCAAACGACTAGTTTGAGGATGTCGGATAAGGTCTGAATCAGCAGAAAAACTAAGCCACGGTGTCGGATCGCTTGTAGCCTTTTGCCCACCAAGTTCTAGTTTTCGGAGTGGTGGTGTTTCAGTAGCAGGTTGATTCGTCTCAATCTCTACCCAAATCCGTCCACTTGGTCCCAGCTTTTGAAAATTCAAAAAATATTGTTAGAAAATACTTTTCACATTTCCTATACCTTTCTCTAATCCAAATTTACCTGTTTCCTAGTAGCACAAAGCGAATGTCCTTGAAAGCATTCGGAGTCATAATAAAATGCGGACATATTTTGAGATAATTCAGTGCCTTCAACAAAATGTTTCGTGTCAAGATTGAACTCTCTTTTAGTAAACATCAAAGAGCCGCCACGCGTTTTTTCTCCTATTCAAGAATGAAGTCTCTTATTTAAAAAATGATATTACAACTCAAATTTGAAACTGCAAAACTTTAGTTCCGACGCCTACCGTTGTCAATAAAAACGTCCGAGACGTGGTACCTTTGCAAAACGTCTTGCAAATTGTAATGTTGCAATGCCAGTTGAGGAGTTATTACTCGGAATTTGCTCTCGACAATCATTGGTTGTAACAACTTCCCGAGATCACTTTGCTTAACTCTGGACATCAGAGGTTGTCGTGGGGCATTAGGGTCTTCAAGATCTTTTAGGTTTTTAGCAATTTTTCTTCCAAGTTTGTAAGTTAAAACATATTCTTCCGGTTTTACATCAATGTCGTATCCCAGCAAATATTCAAGAGTAGTCATATAAAATATGCAGCATGCTGCTGAAAAAATGTCAGATCGCTTTGAATATAGAAAATGCTCATTTGTAACATCGTCTTGGTTTTTCGGATGGCCACGCAACCAGTCCGATTTGATTTCCGTCTCGTCCTATAAACACAAATTCATACGGCGTCGGAGATAATTACTAAATCTTGGTTTTTAAACGTTTGCTTGCTTACCAAAGAAAGCTTTTCTGCGCTTCCAAAGTCAGACAACTTTAAAATGCCGTCATACCCGATAAGGCAATTCTCCGGACACACGTCACAATGGATTGTGTCTCGATAATGTAAGTACTCAAGAGCTCGGAGCAAATGAACAGTCCAAGAAGCTATGCTTCTTGGTTTTGCAATTGTTGACATGTAAGCAACGTTGCCTAAATTAATTGGAGCAGATTAGTTGGTGTCGGCAAATATACTAAATGCTTTAAGCGTCGGAATTTTAATGTTTACCTATGCACAATTCCAAAACTAGAAAACTCCTGCCATTGAAAAATGCTCCCCGTATCTTGCATACATTTTTATGCTTCAGTTCAATCATCAAGTCCCTCTCTTTGTACATGTTTTCCGGATGAAATGCTACGCTACGGAAAACTTTTAAGGCTGCAGGGTGTTTACCTCCATAATAGGCAGGATACACTCTTCCAAAGTTTCCTTTTCCGATCATTGGACCTACAGCGAAATTCTCAAGAGCCATTCGAGGATTGAATGAATCCCAGTTTTGGTGTAATTGATTTACACCCGAATCAATGTCACTCGTGTTAGCACAGTCGCTTATATCATTGTTTCCTCCGGTGTCAGTTGGACTAATATGAATCATTACACCAGTGTTGTGCGGACCTACCTATATGCATTTCAGGAAACTAATTACCATTTGTACAAAAATGACTTGGTTTTTCAATATATGAAATTGCTTCGATACAACCTTAATGTATAACTTACAGCGTCGGATGTTAAATCTACACTAGAACTCTTTACTACTCGTGCTGACTTCTCCGATATATTTTCTCCGGATGTAAACTCTTCCATACTTGCACCGGCACTTTCCCCAATATTTTTGGCAAACAACTGGTGATCGAAACCACATGTATAGACGGCAAATGTTACTGAAAACTATTTAATTCACACCATTAGAAAAATAGGAAAAAACGCGACATTACGTCTCTTTATATACCCTAAGCATTTGAGTGCGGACGTATCAGATACATTAGAATGCCATCAAGGCTTCAACAGCCATCCTTGGTATATACTGGTACATACCAAATGCCTTAGGCCACGATAAATAAGCAAGCATATTGATTGTACTACGGAAATGCTTGTGGAACTTGTATGTAGTCTGATGTAAAAATGAGAACGACAGCCACAGCCAGTTTATATAGGCTAAATTCCCAAAAAATATATTTGTGAATTTTGAATGGGGTAAAAAATGCGAAAGGTGGGCATGCTTCATTCGCCCCAAATGTTTTTCCCCACGGGGCTTTGACCCCCTGAAGTCAATATTCATAAAAAATTTAAATATTTTTAAAAAAATATACTATAGATGATCCTTTAACTCTGTTTGGCTCGTTATATGTGGCATATATGCTATATTGTTTTGCAAAAACAATTAGGCAAGAAACATGATTAGTTACTGAAAAAGGTCAAATTTGCGGTAAAAATCATGTCATTTCTTAAAATTTATTTTTCGAAACTAGAGGAATTTCGGGTGATTTAGGAAGTTGTGAACTATCCTCAACGTTTTTAAAATTAACATACATTTAAAATTTCAAAAAGTTAAGATGTATGTTTTGAGTAATTTCCATTTTTGCAAACTTTTTAATTAGATAATCATGTTACCATGGAATTTTTGAACACTATCATTCACTGTGTCACTATTATTTTAATTTCAAATTTCACTTTTTAAAAGTAAAAATAGGTGTTACGGTATATGGTTACGGTTAAATATATGTCCCCGTAACATAGGTGCATATAACAATTACAATACTCAAAATTTAGGAAACTACAAATTTTAACTACCGGGCAACTTTAAAACCCCGGGTAATTTCAATCGTAAGTGCCATACATTAAACTGTAAATCCGCATGTATACTTATAAAACTCAGAAAAATCGGCAAAAAGAAATAATTAATTACCGGGTAACTTATAAAACCATTTAAAGTTGCCCGGTGGTTAAAAGTTGTAGTTTCTAAATTTCAAAATTTCAAAATGTATGGAATTAAACAGCCATAAAAATTTATAGTAGTTATGAAAGTAAAGATGCGGAAATGACGTAGAATGATTTTATCAGCTCAAAAAAATATTGCATGACTTTTGCATTAAAACCGACAAAAAAGTTCGTTAAAATTTAAATATTTTTATAAAAATTCCAAACAGATTTAAAGCCAATATGTAAAAATATAAATACACTGATTCAACATTAATCGCTGAATTTAAGTTTAACAATAGATTTAAAGTTTTAAATTTGACATTAGAAGTGGGTTCAAATATTTACTGTTAATCGTCGACACGCTTTAAAGGTGTTATCAATAGATATTAAACAAAATTATCAGATTGAATGAAATAAAATAAATACATGAATGCAACTTCTGTCGCTGAATAAAAGTTTACAATAGAATTAAGGTTGAAAGCCTTTTACTCATTAGTGACACAACATAAAATCTTACCAAAAATCATGAACGTGAGCCTAAAATAAAATCGCAGAAATTGCTTGGGTAATTGAAAGAAAATTCAATAAACAAAGCTTAAAATCTATTTCAAATTCCAAGTAACTGGGTAGTATTCTGCAATGGCTACTGAAAAGTTCTATTTAGTGGAATGAGTTTGAGATTCCCATCTCAAACGGGCCACCTAGTAGTAAATATTATTAGTTGTTAGTGAAAATATGGCCGACATTTGACCCTTCATTTACAAATGTCATATATGTATTTTTTCTGTTTTTTAGCAAAAAAATCCCAGCCGGTTTCAAGTACAATAGGAACCTCAATCACCTTATGAATGAGGTCAATTCCAAAGCTTTCGTTTATAAATGTTCAGTTTGTGAAATTATGTTCCTGAGCAAAAGAAGCCTTGTGGGGCATTACCAGGTTCTTCATGCTGACAAAGGGACTTCTAATTCTTGTGAAAATTGTTGCACAACATTTTATGAACATTAAACCTACCCCAAGCACAAAATCGTGCTTCTACTCTCCGACGCCCACAGAAAAAATGCATTTTGTCTCACTTATTGTAATAAAGTATCTTATCTTCATATCCTATCATATCTTCTATTAATCGTAAGCATTCTATTTCACAAGCCACCTTTTTGGTTTCCTTTTCATTTATCCTTGCATTTCCAACACCGTTTTCTTTGTAGACATCAGTTAGGTATCGGCTCTGCCTAGCAGTAACTATCAATATATTGAAAGCAAATTCTCAGTAGATGTAGCAGTATCAGTATTTTGGAAAAATATGTTTTCGTATCTAAAAAATATTTGCGTAGCTACATGTTTGATGTGACAAATAATAATGTAAGGTGTGTCCGCAAATAGAAAGATATTTTTACAATTTTGTCTAGTTTCTTAAGCAAGCGCTGACTCAACCCGACATACTAATCTTTACAATGTAGTGATAATTCACGCAAAGTGTCTTTAATAAGCTAGGCAAACTACCAGAGACAGATGACTTTGAAATTTTTTTCAAATTTCTGCTGTACGTAAATAGAAAGATATTTTCAATCATGTTATTAGGTTGGAATAATTTGAAGTATATATAAGAAAATTTACGTAATATGACCATAGTCAGTAAGTTTTGCTTCAAGTGTTCTTTTCTACATTTACTCGGCAAGTTTTCCAAGAGTTGACAATAAAATTGTTCATCTTTCTGCAAAAAATATTGCCTAAGACATCTCACTGTCTCTATACTGCGTTTAGTCGGCTAAGAAACGTCGACCAAGTAATTCTCCAATATTTTTTATTTAGATCAATGTTAATTTTTGAATACTCAATCAAAAATATCTAAATGCTTGGATTCCAAAAAAAATCCGACCCATCTTTTGATTTTAAAAACGACAAAAATACAAAATATCTTTCAATTTACGGAAAGCTGAAATTTGACAAAAATTTCAAAGTCATCTGTCTCTGGTAGTTTGCCTAGCCTAGGAATGCTGTAGATAGAAAATTGTAGTTGAATCTAGCTATCCAGAATGGCTGTAGGTGGTGACAATGCTAGGCTAAATAAATGATGATATGAGGATCCGATGCCTTTGATATGACCGTTTGACTCTGCTACTCTTACTGTGGTGATTGGATTGTTCCGACGCCTTGTGCGAGTCGGGGTAATGAGAATAAAGTGACTAAAAAACACACAAAGAGGTTGAGTGAACTATTGTGACTTTAATGCTCTGACTGGCATAGTGCGCTGCAGAGACTCAACTTTAGCAGAGTGGCAAAGATGATAGCTCTGAAGGAGCTATTTATAGAAAAGAAAATACACATGAAATGAATTACAAGGTATGGGCTTGCACTGCCCAGTATATAGACACGTAATACAATAGACTCTGAAGTGGAGTAAATGACCTCAAATATCACAAAGACAAATTATCATAGCTTGTTCGATAAGAAATGCAAATAGGTAACCAATATTGGAAAAAATTCAACAAAATTACACCTTCACTCATATTAACATTATTTACATAAAGTATTGAATGAAAAATATACAAATAATTTTAGAGACTACATGATCTACTCCTCACAAAATGCTACGACCGTACTGAACACACCCTCCCCAATAGCCCATCTGGGGTTATTCATAACATACAATGAAAAGACTTGAACGATAAAATTACACGAAAAAAATGTATTGTAATATTACACTAAATGATGAATTAGCTCAGTGGACGGATCAGGAAGTGTATGAGCGTCCATGCCGCCAGCTGAAAGTCCTATTGCGGTTTCATGTCCAGCACTACAGCAGAGATCTAGAGAGAAGAGGGATCCGAATCCCAAGTTTTCCGACACTTCGCGTCGGAGCCAATTGTAACCACCTGACCTCTTGGATTTGACTAAACTCGCAGTATCTATTTAGGGCCGACCGTCCAACGCACAATTACTGAGCTCTAAAAAGAATTCAAAGAAAATTGCTGTAAAAAACGATTAAAAAGTTTGAAAGTCAAAATAAAACAAATTAAATCGTTAAAATTATCGTGTTCAAATAGGGGTTATTATTTTGTTATTATATTAGTAGTATTGGTGTAGTAGACTTCAATTTGACATTAACAATTTTGTAGCAACGTCTTGCAGGCTGCTATCCTCCTTGATAAGAACCAAATCGCCAGGCTTGTTCTATTTTGTGCAGGGAATTGCGGATCCGTCCCATCCAGAAGCGTCGGATCCGTTCATGTTTGCTACATATGAGGTGTGGCCGTTGACTCGTCCATCCTGGTGAGAGAGGAATATCTTGGTGGTGAGAGACGTGAGAGACTTCGTAGACTTGAAGGTTTCCCTGGGATATGCTACTCGAACTCCTGACAGTTCTTCCATAAGCTGCTGCAGTCCATTGGCTCGATAACCTTTACCTGTTGTCCAACTGGGAAATTCGCACTTGACTTTTTCATGATAAACTAGCAGAAATCTTGGATGGCTGGATCTTCAATCCGTAAGTGAACGCAAGACGTTCAGAACTGCTGTGCGATACAGCCTACTTCCGACGCCATCTGAAATACTTGAAACCATAAGCGGGTAGAACTTCTTGAGTATGCTGTTGACTTTAACCGGATTTTTTTCCCTGAAATCTGCTATGTCTTCTGAGTGGTGGTGCTGTTGCACATGCTTCAACCCAGGTGAGAAGACTGCATGAGGCTGAGCTCGATCCGACGGCATTGAGTTCACATGGCCGTCTAGCATAAGTACTCTTCTTCCTTGATCCTTGTCATTAGGGGG
>JAHZMT010002352.1:0-17199 GCA_027743785.1 Sinhomidia bicolor
TATGCGGGGATGGCTCTGGGGATGGGGATTCAATGTCAGTAATTTCCACTGCAACACTACCACAACTTTTTGCCACTCCAAGAGATAGTCCTGGACCGTTGTCTTTTTCCAGCTTGGCGCGTTCATTGGAAACGAATGCCCTGTCAAGGTACGTAACGTAACTACCTATACACACTTATAACAAATATAATAATAATACACATGCATGTGATACGAACAAAGCGACGGGACACGACGACGGCCTGAGAAAAGTGATAAAATAAGTGTCACTCACATTGCCAACGTTCTCACGTTGATTTGTGTGCTGTGCACTTTGCTCTAATGAGAAAAATGTCGTTGTTTGATATTAAATATATACCTACCTACATAACATCCTGACGGTACTAATAATGATATGATCTGCTATAAAATATTTAAAAAATATTGAACTAATAAATATGAGAATATAGTTGTGAGCACACACACATATTGTCTGTGTTGTCATACATGCATAATAATGTATAGATCATACTTATGCACATACAGCATTAAATATTATCGTCATGTTTGTTGCTTTTGGGATGTCCATGAGCAGATCCGCAGAGCAGCTTCTTGCCGTGGAAGCCGCCGAAGTGAGAAGGAAGAATAGTAGGCGAAACGACTTGACAGGTCGTGCTTCTACTGGTGCTAAAGGGGCATGGGGCAGCATTTCAAGAGTGTTTGCACGTAACAAGCATCGAAGAACGTTGGATCCAACTTTATACAATGGTAAGAAGAAATAGGAAACAAGAAGAAGGAAAAGTTTATTTTTTTCAAGAGATGAAAAGTCAAGCTTACGTGGCTCTCATACAGAAAATATAATGTGTTTTTCTGTATAGGTATATATATATATATATTACTTTCCCTTAAAAAATAATATTTTATGGTGTGCAGGTGCAAGTTCTGGGGTACCCGGAGTTGTCGGTGGGAGTGGAGCTGCCGGACAGAGAACAAGTTGGTCCCCTCAAAGTTCCGTTTCCCAATCACCTCTTGCGGAACAAGACAGCTACGCGGACAAGCTGAGAGCTCTTGAGGAAGCGGCAACTCTTCCCATGGAGCTCTGGAGAGCGGGTATGGTTCAAGCCTGGATTGAAGTGAGTTTGGGCATGCCACAGTATGGAAGCCGTTGTGCGGATAATATAAAAAGTGGAAAAGTTCTCCTGGAACTGAGTGACTCGGAGCTGGAAAGTGAACTGGGAATCACTCACCCGCTCCACCGGAAGAAACTCAGATTGGCAATTGAAGAGCATAGAAATCCAGCTCTTGTTAGGTTTCCTTGTATTGCAGAGCTGTCTCATGTGTGGGTCAGCTCAGAATGGCTACCTGATATTGGCTTACCACAGGTACGTATTCTTTATTTACTCGATATTTTTCCTCATTTTATATGATTAAATTCTGACATAAAATATATTTTATTTTTTCCCATCTTTTGAATTATTTCAGTACGCCGAACATTTCGCAGGATGTTTGGTAGATGCTCGACTGCTAGATCATCTAAGTAAAAAGGATCTAGAGAAATACTTAGGTAGGTTTGGTAGGTTGAATGAAGGGATATAAGGACCCCAAAAAAACACCATTTTTTCCATTTAAGAGATTTATGTTCTTGTCACTGATAAAATATCTTTATTTTCTTTTTTCCACTAAATTCACCCAAAACTATTTTTTTTTTGTTTTTTCAAAGGTGTAACTCGCAAGTTTCATATGGCCTCTATCGCGCATGGTGTTCATTTGTTAAGGATGGTGGGATACGATAGACAAGTAAGTACTTTAAGTGAAGGGATATATAAATGTACTATTGGTGAAAACACTCTTAAATTCTAACAGTTCATTTGCATTCCTCAAACTCAACTCATCTTTTTAAAGTTTAACGGCTCCCTGGAGAAAATAAATAGCTCTGTTAAAATAATTATATAGCTCTAAGCTTATTTTCTTTCGTTTTTCTTGGAAATGGGAGAAATACTGGAATATACTAAATTACTTTCTTTCTTACTTTCACCCTGTGCCTGTGTAGGCTTTGGCAGAAAGGCGTCGCCATTGTGAAACTGACCCATTAGTGTGGACGAATCAGCATTTTGTTCAGTGGGCTAGATCCATAGATTTAACAGAGTATGCAGAAAACTTGAAAGGTAGGTCAGCAATCTATGCTCCTGCTTATTATTATTATTCAGTGGAGCAGCAAAGAAAGCAAGCCATTGCTAACACGCAGCAACACAATCAGCATTTCCTTTTGATCGTGTATTTTTTCTTTGAAAAAAGAAAAAAGAGAATTTTGGAAACGGGAGAAAAGAAGGGAAATGGCGAAAGTTGAAACGTGAGCGTAGAAGTGAAAGTATATGTTATTATATTGTCTGTCTCTTGTGGTGTGTGTTCACAGGAAGTGGTGTTCATGGAGCTATCTGCGTACTGGAACCTTCCTTCAATGGTGATACTTTAGCATCGGGTAAGTACAAAATTGCATCAACAAAAAAACAGTAAAGTTAGCATACATGCTGAGGAGTACCTACATAAAAAGGTATTTTAAGCTGATGGTCTTGAGGTCGGAAAACTGTAAAGTTCATGTACATACTTGCACACTTTCATTTTCCTGTTGCATATTCTGCTAAATCTCCGACCGACCACTGCCGGAAAGAGCCTTTTTAATTAGATTTCACACGTACTCATTTTGTGTCCGAATCCTCTCTGTAAGGATCTTTTACATTCAGTGAAACTTTTTTGTATGATTAAAATTGTGTTTTTAAACGTAGCAATGGGAATTCCTCCTGGAAAGCAAATTATCCGCAGGCACCTCGCAGCGGAATTGGATGCAATTCTTACACCTGCAAGGTACAGCAATTATCTTTTATGATTATTACTACTATATATTCCATTCTGTAATCGCATTTTCTATGCAATCATTTAATTACACGGTCATATTCAAGCCCAATTTGCTCCTAATTTCGCTCCAAAAAAGCTACTGTAATAATAGTTTAATTTTCGTTTCAAAAATTTTCACATACAAACTGTTGAAATTACATTACAGAATTGCACCACAGCAGTAGACCAATAAATTGTTTAGGTAGCTGCAAAAAGCATAATTATCTGCTGTTCTTTGTAATCTCCAACTGCTTTCCCTTTTTTGATAATCTATCACAAAAAAATGATTTTTTGAAATTTTTTGATGATACAATTGCACGTTCTAATGCAAAAATGCCATGCAAAAATCTCTTTTAAATACAAAGTACGAATGAATGTATCTATATCTATTTGTGTAATATTTATTATTACTCTATTTTATTTTATCATCATCCAATTTTTTTCTGTGTCTGTTTTTTTACAATTAGAGCGAAAATAACCCAACAGTATCGCATGACAAAAAGCCGCATGTCTACGTTGGAAAAACAGCGTTCCGATTCTTTAGGACGCTCCGCGGTTCTGCAGACAGACACGTTTCGAAGGAGCACCGAAGATAATAGACGAAGGACAAGTCTACGAGTAAGACAACAAAATATGCCGTAGTAGCATTATTTTTTTCAAAAACAATAAACAAAACCTTCTTTCTTGAGAAAAGCATATTTAATGATTTTTTCACACAATGCAAAAACAAAATCAAAAATGTGTTCCTTTTTGTACATAACAATATGTGTATATACTGTTTAAAAAAAGTTTAAATTCTGCAATGATGACAATGATAATCATAATAATTTTAACGTTTGTGTAAACTTGATTAATTGATGATAATTATGTTGATGAATCAACTTAAAAATCAACAAAAAAGTAGTAATAATTGTTATCAATTAATAATTATTGGTTATTATGTAAATACAAATTTTTGTAATATATACTTCCCAACAAAATTATGTACATACATTTTCAACGATGATGATGACGTATGTAAACTGATATCATTTTAACAAAAATTAACTTTTAAAAAAAGATCCTTTTACACAACCTTTTAATTCCTCCCTTTACATTAAAAAAATACCCTTTTTTCTAGTGATGTTTTGAAACAAGCTAAAATATATTAGTCAGAACTTTTTTTAAATATTGTTATAACTATATTACCTCCACCAGTTTGTCATACTACTACTTTACTTTATCATTGTTGACCTTGTTGCATTATTGATTGCTGTTGATTGAATGGAAAACACTCACCTAAACATAATACTTGTCTTTTTTCTCTTGTTCTCTTTGTCTTTTCGTTGTTGATTGATTGCCCTAAAATCCAAAATCACACTACACAAAACACAATTACCTAACCTCTTCTTGATTGATGGTTGGTTAACTTCTTCTACTACTACTACACACGGGGTGGTACGGTGGTACTTACGTTTAACTAATTGATTGATGGGATATTTACCAGTCTTACAGCCATCTGGTTGCCCAAAAGGTGAATAGGGCTTATCTATACAAAAAATAACACTTTATTATTATTATTATTACTATCATATAGTATTCTATAGTATTAATTCTATAAACATACATCTAACCTACCTATATAGAATATTATAAAGCAAAATTAATTAATTTAGATATTATAGTGATCTATCTATATATCATATAAGCTTATTCAATATACCGACTTTACCGACATAATATACTCTTCTTCTTACTATTATCTCTGCTGCAAGAAAGAAATAATCATTCATCAAAAAAATATTACATATATACCAACTATCACTCTATCTATATTACATTTCTCTCTCTGTCACTGTGTCTCTTTTTTTTAAATACTTAATACTTCTCTTAATTTTATTGATTATTTTAAATGCTCTGGCTATAGCTATATAATTATTTTAAATGTGTCAACAAAATAAAAAAAGATAATAAGGAAAAAATTTTACTTCCTCTTCTTCTGCCGCTTTTGTGATTTTTGACTGTGTGTTTTGCATACATTATTGTTATAATCAGCAAGCAAGCAGCACTACTCTCCTTTATTTATTTTTTTCGTGAACCATTCAATATTTTTTGTGACTTCATCCAACCTTTTGTCTTTCTTATTGTAATTAACATACTATACTATATATTTTTCGCACTTTTTCCCAATGAAAAACAATACAAATTATTGACTCTGCTATTTTCCAAAACATGTTTCTTTTTTCGTTTTCGAAATTGGAAAACAGCACAGACAAGCAGCAGTGTATTTTTTCTCACTGTGTCCCACAATGCATGGAAGCTCTAATAAAGTTTTCTTTATGGCGCGTAAACGTTTTTTGAAATTCGCGCCATCATTTTTCGTTGCGGCTGTAGTGATGATGATGCTGTGGTTGTGCTTCCTTCCAGTTTCGTAAACTTTTTAAAAAATGTTTTGTTCTTTTTCGTTAAATTTGAATATATGCGTAACGTGATTGTTGTGAGTGCGAAATAATTTTGCGATACTACTTCTGCTACTACCAGAAAAAACCGTAACCTTGTTTCGTTCATCCCTTTGTTTTCTTTAACAAACCAAACTAACATTGAAATTATTTTCTCTCATTTTTCACACTGCTCAGTTTTCTACTTGGAGGAGCTCACAGGTATGTACATGGGCAACGTTTCTTTGTCTAATCAAATAATTATTTTATTTTTAAAATAATAATAATAATAATAATTTATTAACTCACACGTTTGGTGACAATGCGATGCTTGCTTTCTAAACAAATACCTACCTTTATATGCAATGAAAAAACTAGCAACAAAGTCAACAAAATTGAAAAGATAAAAAAAGTTCAAAAGTTGGGGGAATATTATGTAACGTGAAAAGACTTGCTAATGTTATTTGTGAAAACGTGATTTGCTAAACCCATGTTTTTTCACCATTTTATTTACAGGGGTCATTGAGTAGAGCACTCGGGCTAAAGATCAAACAAGACCTGCATGCCCGTCGTGAAAGTGAAAAGAGAAAGTCTGAAGATCGGGACTCAACTCCAGTTGCCACACCAAGTGGAATGATAGGTAGTAACAGTTTCATTCCACCACCTTTGCCCCCATGTCGTCCCGCAAAATTTGGTTCTGGAAGAACAGGGTCTACTGAGGACAGTAGCATTTCCTCTAGTTTGGGAAGTAGTAGCACTGGTCATTACCATCAACCAGATAAAATCGCACTTTATGCACGACCTCATTCTGCCCTCAATTTTCACCGTAGCAGCCTCATAAGTCCTAACTCTGCAGCTGCTTCATTAAATGGAGGGAGCAACACTAAAGGTGTCATTGTTGGAGGAATAATGGCGAGTGGAAGTGGAACAAGTGGAAGTGTTCATCACGCCGTAGTTGAAAAGGTTGAGGATGATGCAGACGAAGAGAGTGTTGGACTGACAAGTGATAATACAACGAGTGGTGGAGAAAGTAGCAGTAAGGATTTATCCGAGGAAATTACCAAAGCACACCGTAGAGCCGCTTCCATTAGTAATAATGACTCGGCAGATCATGTACCCATTCATACACCCGTATAAAAACAATGACGTGGTAGCAATTATGAATGTAAAAGTAGGCATAGGCATGTACATACAAAGATTACTGTAGTTGAAAATAATGCATAAGTAGTCGTTTTTGGAAGAGAAGCATAGTCTCACAATGGACACTTCCAAACAGAAAATAATAATAATATTATTAATGTATTGCAGTGAAAGTCGAGTCAGTTTTAGGTGTTTATAGACCTATAAACTATGTAGAAGATATGTATATGACAAGAAGCTGAGATTCATATCAGTAAAAAAAGCCATAATTTTGACGTAAATTTCTGTACATACTACAACCAGAATCAAGAAGAAAGCGCAGACTTTCATCTAATCGTCTATTTATTTACTTTTTATTTTATAAATAATACTCAGAGTAAAAATAAGATACAACTATAATAGGTATTAGTTATTGCGTACATACATACTTAGGTCAGCACAAAATATAAATGAAGAATTATTAAAACTTAAATAAAATCAACATAGACAAGTTAAATATTTATACAATTATGTGATCTCTTCAGTGAAGTAAATTTTAAATAAATGAATAGCATAGCGGTTCTTGTGCTTTGAGCGCTTTTTGTTTTGTGAGATTTTATGTGACAATATTTTTTGAATGTATTTATTTTTGTTTGCCTGAGATTAAGTGTACATGATGTATAATAAAAAAAATAATTGTAACAAGGGCATTTCATTGACTTTCATGCATTCAAATAGCCAAAGATTATTTCAACAAATGAATATAGTAAAATATATTATTGAAAGTATGGTCGATTAATATAAATACTTACATAGCTTTGGTATTTGAGTATATCGAGTACAGCTATACAATAAGTTAGTGTAATTATAGACGTTATTTATATATGCCATAATGTAATGTGTAATTATAACCAAGTCATTATGCTCTTTCTTTTTTCTCACGTTAAAATTTCATTTTTTTTCTGTAAAATCATTTTTTGATAACAGGCACTATCATTATGACATTCTTTACTACATGACTTTGTTTCGTGAGTTAAGCTAATTACTAAAATTTCAAGATGTAATTTGGGACAATTAATAATTAATGTAGCTGTAAGTAATTTTATTACTAATTATTGTCTGGCTTGTTCGAAAAGGAAGACAACTACAGTTTTGATTCCTATTTACTAAAATTAAAAATGTATTAGCCATGCTTAAAATTTCTAGGTATAATAATTATTAATATTCATATAGCACATGTTGAATACTACTTTAGAGTGACTGAAGAAAATTATTAGCGTTGACTCAGTGGTTTGTAAAAATCACTGTCAAAAATGGACTAAAATGACATGAAAAGTGACATAGTAAATGGTTACTGAATAAATAACTTACTTTTGGTTTTTCCACGTTCCACACGTTAAACAGTTGACTACACTGCTGCAAATGTAAACTTTCACTGCCTTCTATTACATTACATACATGTATTATGACCGTGTTTCTATTTTCTCAAGGTAGTTTGATGAGTTGTAAATTTTCTTGACGATGTCAGCGTATTGTAAAAATATATAATAGATACTGTTATTCTTAACTTTGAAGGAAGTTGTTCACTTGATAAGTGCATGTAGTACAAGAATAAATATATTATTATTATGACGAAAATATAATTATTATTAATTATGATGATGTATGTATGTCTGGTGACGACTTTGGAAATACACGCCGTATAATAGCACCGTCACGCAGAAAACGATTTAGTCAAACAAAAAACCTTTTAAACAAAATGGAAAATGATTGCATTTTATGAAACATAAGATTAGATAAAACAATGTCATGATTATTCATAAAATTGTATACTACACCAAACAACAATGTCTTCTTCCATTTTTATTCGTAATTAATTATTATTGTACATGTACGTATTATGGTGATTACTATGAAAAAATAAAACCCAGAAGACAACTGCGTTATTTCGCCAGTTCAAAATATAATTTTTTTCAAACGTATGCGCAAAGTGTGTGTAATTTAATTCATTCATTGCATCTGCACTCGAATAAAAAACTTGGTGCTAATAATGAAAAATAATGTCATTCATTACATTATATATATTACTTGAAAAACATGATATTTTTTATTGATAAAACTCATTTAGGTTAAATATATATTTATATTCATTATTTATTTGAAATGCTCTATTTATAATAATTTTCAGGTATTTTTATTACAATTACAAACAAATACATTGCAAGATCTTTCTTTTCTGCATTTTAAATAAATCTCTTTAGCACATTGATTTCTAAATCAACGAATAATATAATAAAATCAATATTTTGTGTGGAGGAACACAATAAAATATTTCATCTCTATCATCTATCTTATAGCATTACAGCAAATCTATTAATAGTTCACCTGAAGTTGATTCCAGAATCAAATTGTACTAGTTCTTAAGATTAATCAGTTTACATAATAACAATATTACAATTCATTACATCCAGTTTGCTGACTAAACAATCTAAAACATTCAATCTGGGGAAAAGTACAGTAACGAATTGTACAACAGCAATTCAAAAATTTAAAGAAAGTTATCGATAAACTGGATAAATAGGATATATTTTTATTTACAATTTAGTCAATCAGAAAAACACGCATCAGAAAATTTACTTAGAAAATGGATGATTGTAGGAATATGTAATAAATAATTTACGTGCTTAATTAACTGATGAACGTTTAGTATTGTTACTCAGAGTTATAACGTTGATTCAGCATTGTGTTTCCATATTGCGGGCGATAGACAAGGCAGGCGATTCCATTTCAACTTCCAACGTTGCATTGCCCAAAACTGGCATCAAGTTGCCGTTTTTCTTCCAATATAGTTTTTTAAATACACACTTACTTATTTAGGTAGCTGTCCATATTTAAATTTAAAACTAACCCTGTCTCTACCCTACCATATTCTTTGTGTGTGACCACGCGTCCTACCCGTCTATTGTTCGATTCCTAACTAAGTAGTTGAATAAATATTCTAACTTTGTAAAGATATTTGATAAACTTAAACTGAACTAGGTAGAGTACGAAAACACAAGAAACACTATTAATTACATATATAGTTCCAGAACACGATATAAAAGTTCACCGAATAAACACAAAATTCTAAGAGTGTCTCCATTTTTTTCTTAATGATTTTTTTTGCCTATGACGTGGCGGTTGATTGTGGACCGTCTTGATGTTTTCCCACTACTACCACATGTACCTGAATATTTTGTTATCAGAAACAGTATAATCATAAACCATCATTGATACTCACCATTCATATTAAAAATTATTATAAAAAATATATTTCCACTATATTTATTAAATAATGTATACTATAATAATACTTAAAATAATAGATTTGTACGGTTAAAATAATGGTAACACTGTCATCACATATCACATTTATATCACAGATGCATTTTTTGTACTATTCTTGTTTCATTTATATCGTGAATGTATTGAATTTTTTTCTCCTTTTTTTTTGTGCAGTACAAAATATTAAGACAGCTAATCAGGCTTGTAATTATCACAGAACAATAAGGTTCTTACTTTACATTTAAAACTACATGTATAGATTAAAGTTGATAAAAAAGAGAGAAAACGTAGATCATTTTTATATGCAACAAATACCACGTATTGAAACTCATTGCACAAGAGAAACAACATTGTTGGGTAAAAGTGCAAGGTAAAGAGATTACGGTCTTTTGTATTTATTTATTTGCGAGTCAAACGCAAGACATTGTAATTTTTTAAATTTAAAATGCTTTTAAACAAAAAAAGTAAACTCGTGAAGTAGAATTCTATTAAAGTTATACTTTATCCCAATGTCTTGCATTTGCTCAATGAAGCTAACACCGGACGCTGCTGTAAATTGTAATTATAAATAGAAAATCTATAATCTACTGTTCGCTGTAAAAAATAATGTTATATGTAATAATAAATATATTGAACATTCGACATATGATATGAGCCAGACTATAGCCGGCGGTTCTGAATGACTGATGGTGAGCCATGTCACGATCAGGTACAAGAATTAAAAGTTGTAAAAAAACAAAAATATTATCTTTAAAAATACAATACAAAATATTTTAGAGTTTTGATTTCAAAAAACAAAAATATAAAAATACATTTGGGCAGAATTGCTGCAACTATAGCTTAACTCAATCATAGTTTGAAAGTATGTTTAATCGAATTAGGTTAATGATTCCAAATGAAAAAGACATTTAATTTTCATGTGAAATCTAAGAAACCAATTGGAGAGAAGAAGCTTGGTAAAAGGAAACTGAAACCAACTTAATATTAAGAAATACAGAGTTTAAGTATATTAAAAAGTAATAATTAATTGCTTTCAGTTTCCTAATCAAGAATTAAGTATTCGGTTTTTACAACGTTCGATGCTAACATTTTGCATAGTAGTAGTTGATTTTATAATAGTTTACTTTTTACTACACTACTCAGTTTAAAGATTAGATTAAGTTATAAATACTAGGTAATTATCGTAAAAAATGTAGATGTATGTGTTTTTCTTGATAACACCAACGAACATCATCATCATCAGCATTTAGATTCAATACAAATGTAGATATAGATCAGCTTAAAAACGTGATTTAGATTTTCATTCTTTTTTCGCTGCATCTGAAAACATATCTCACAACATGGTTAACACTGTATATGTGTAACTAACAATAATTATTTATTTTGTCACTTCTTCTCTGGTGAGACTGAGAACACAAATTTGTAAATACCATTAAATTTTTTTTCGCATGCACACAGTCTGGAAAAATGTAATTTAGTAATATCAAACTCCACGCACACAACATATAGTACAGAAATAACCAATAAAAGAAAAAAGAGAAGCAAAATGATAGTATAGTATTAAGCATCACTTTATATATATTTTAAATGATAACATAAAGCTGTACTATTCTAATAATAATAATAATTATTATAATCATCATTTAAAAATACTGTGGAAAAGCAAAGATTTTATTTGGCACTTTAAAAAATCATTTATTAATATTGTGAAAAAATCATACCACCATACCTTTTTCGAGATGACCTTCCCCGATTTATCTTTCACGATTCTGAGAACCTTTTTGGTTTTACCAGCAATGACGGGTGCACCACCACCCCCACTGCTACTTCCACTTTTAGCAGTGGCTACTGTTGAGTCCGCTTCATTTTCCACGCACTTTTGTAAAGAGGAGAGTGACTTTGAGGATTTATCAAGTGGGGTGTCAGGAGCACCAGGGACTTTTACTTGTTTACGACGCTGCTCTTTTGTTTTTAAAATACGCTCGCGTAATTTTCTTTGTTCCTCAAGTCTTTTTACGTAGTCTTCGTCGAGACCCAATTGCTAGTTTTAACACAAATGAAAAGTTAATAGTTTAAAGCTTATCGCATTGAATGTAGCATGTATAAAGCAAAATTGTTTATGAACACATATACTTACTTTCGCCTCTTCCAAGAGTTTATCTGCTTCTTTATTTTGAACATGATCTCTTTCTCTACGGTCCCGATCTCTGTCGTAATTATCAGAGCGGCTCATTTTCTGCAATTGATTTAAAGAGATAGCGTTAGAAAACGATAGCATCATACCTTAAGTTTGTTAAATAAATTCAAACTTGATCTAAACTAAAACTAAATGCACACCTTCTCAGGACTGTCGGACCGATTTCTTCTATCTCTGCTGTCTTCCTCATACTTTCTCCTTGGTCTTCTGTCCCTGTCCCTTTCTTCGTAATGATGATACGACGACTTTCTCCTATCATCATAGTAATCATCTTCATCCCGATCCCTGTCCCGTCTTCTGTCTGGAGATGATGGCCGCCTACTGCTTGATGAGCGTTCCCGATCTCTATCTTTGTCGTGATAATGATGATGATCGTTATCATAATCATCATAATGTTTACTACTGCTGGTGCCGGCACTGCTGCTTGTTCCGGAAGTTCCATGACTGGTTCTGCTACTCCCTTCATGCCGACGATCCTCTTCTTTCAAATGACGAAAATGGCCGCCTTTTGAGAGTGCTTCATGAATTTCACTGTTAGGATTAATGTAAATAGACTTATTGGTGATTGGCGGCAGATCCAGAGAATGTGCATTTTGTAAAGATGCTATTGTTAATGCTGCTTGTTGTCCTAGAATAGGGTTGTGATGAGATAAGGGAGGACGGGGTGGGGGTTGTTCATACATAGTATTAGGGTTTCCATACGATGCTCCGATCCCGTTGTAATTTGGTTGTTGATGTGGAGGAGGTTGCTGCTGATGATGAGTAGGGTGTTGATGCTGTGGCTGATGTGGCCAATGACTTTGGTGATTTGTGTTAAGAGGTGCTCCTGGACCAGGAGGTGGCATATGTTCCGGTTGTCCATGCCAAGGTGCCTCCGATGGATAAGGGGCTTGTTCTCCTGGAACGGGTGGATGATTAAAGCTGCCGGGTCCACCATGTGGCTGCATGTAGTAAGAGTTATGTGGACCTTCTGGAGGCGGTCCTGCATGAGACCCCATATACCGTTGCGGATGTTGTGGATGCTGAGGCACAAAGCCTGGTGGTCCACTGTGAGAAGGAGGAGGTGGTGGTGGAAATCCTTGTTGAGGGGGATATCTTTGCGGAGGCATTCCCATAGGTTCCTGGGGTTGCATATCTGGTCTGAATGGAGGACGTTGATGACGAGGAGGAAACGGAGGCCTATCTGGTCTCTGCATGTGAGGTTGTTGGTTATTCATGTTATTGTTTGGGGGTCTCATATGTCGCTGATTTGGATGCATGTTGTTGGGAGGGAACCTTTGAGGACGATGTCCATGCATGTTAAAATCCGGCGGAGGCGGCCTTAGAGGCGGATGCTGTGGCGGATGCTGATGTGTAATATGACCAGGAGGACCTGGTGGTGGCATTCTTGATGGATGCCTCATTTGATTTTCTTGAGGTGATGGAAAAAAAGGACGCGGTTGTTGCGCCATTTGTGGTGGAAAATTTGGACGCATGTTGTTGTTCATCGAGTTTGGAGGCGGGATTGGATGTCGATGAACATTTGGATCTGAATTTCTAGGAGGATGCTTAGGTGGTGGAGGTTGTCGTGGTCTTTGACCTTGGTGAGGATGCCGTATTGGTTGATTAAAATCTGTAAACAGACCTTCACTGAACTGCACAACAGGTGGGTTCAACATGGGTCTCATATGTGGATTTTCACCAGGCGGCCCATGTCGAGGAGGTGGAAAACGATGATTTCTTCCTCCCGGATGCCTAGGACCATTAGGTCTTAGTGGACCTCCTTGTCGGAGTCCATTGTTGTGATTCCAATGTCGAGGTCTCCCATCCGGTATATTGGGTTTTACTTTGTGCTCACGACTATCCGCACACTCGTATGAATAACTTACCAAGTGTCTGAATTGTTTGGATACTTGAAGTGGAACTAGAATGTCCACCTCCACTACTGGCACGACTCTCCACATTTCTCTCTGTAGTAAACCGAGACCTTGTTCTAGTCTCTATTTCCTCATCATCACCATCTTCATAATCATCATCTTCAGCATACTGTCTTTCTCCAAAGTTGTCATCGACCAGAGCACCACTTCCTGCATTGTCGTTGTAATTATTGCTAGAACTCGCAGAGGGATCATTATCCGCGTCAACAATATGACTTGGCTCTCTTACTACATTGTTAAACGAACTCCGAACTTTTACAGGCGGCAATCGATGACCCAAGCCATCGTCGTCATTATCATCACCTCCATAATCAAGAATTTCTTCATCATCCTGAAGGGCAATGTTGAGAACGTCTTCTTCCCTAATAAATTTATTTGACAGTTTAGCAACACTTAAAACAAGTCTAAATTAATTTCGTCTTATGTATTACTACTTACTCTTCCACATTACGACTCCTTTCCTCTGTCGACCGTCCACCCATTGGTCTAGAAAGGTGGTGCTGGTGGGAGGGATGTGACTAAAATGTCAAAAAAATAAAATAAGTTAAACTTTGATCTGAACGTTCCTATATCCAGTCAAAAACTTTTTACCTATAAGTATATCAAATCTTATCCTATATGCATGTAACTTTTCAATAGTGCACACACAAACAAAAATTAACGTTAAACTCTGTAAATAAATTATGATATAACAATCACAACAACACAGCGTCTGGCGTCTACTCTACAACTACCAAATAATATTCTAAATAGTGCAAATTACTACTACTTTTTCTGTAATAATTAAATTGAATTGTGACTTTGTGACCTACCTGACTACTTCCACTACCAACCACTGCACACAAATAACATGTACAAAAACTACTGAAGTTTTAACTTTAACATGTATTTACTTTGTAACAAAATTTTGAGCAAGTTTTCAAGTCAAAAAACCAAAATCCCACAATCATCATCAAAACGAAAAGAATAAAATATAAATCTGCTAAGAAGTGTGAGTGAAGTGAAAATAGTTGTGTTTAAAAAGGAGGTGCGTTTAACATGCCTATATTGAACGAAAATACATGCAAATTTCTTAGAAAAGCAGAAAAAAGGACTACGTATTTGATTAAAAATTGAACTGATAGGCAAATTTTCTCTGCTGTGCGTGCACATGTGCCCGTAAAATTAATTGATATACAACAAGCTCATGGCTCATGCTCATGCTCATCATCATCATCATCACCATTACTATTACAGCTTGTTTGTATTATTTGACTTTTGTACACAAACAAAAACTTCACCAAGAATCAACTATACTATAATCTAAAAAATAGAATGTCTTTCTATCAAGACATACAGTGTAGTCAGTGTAGTGACGAGGAGGAGGAGGACTGCTGTGATAAAGTGCTTACTTACAATTAGCTAAGCCAGCACAAATAACAGTGTTTCAAGGATGAGCGACAAAAAACTTGCCAGGTGCCACCCACATTTTTTGACTAATTATATTAGATGTGAATGCAAATTAAAACTAAAAGATAAGTAAATGAAAAAAATGTAAAATGTAGGCTTCTTTTTATGTATACCTCTTCTTCATCAGATTCCAGTAGCACATTTTCCTGGTCTACATCCACATCTCCGACGTTATCTTCGTCCACATCAGATCCATCCAAAATATCCATTGTTGGCTCTGTATTTGCCATGTGCATGGAGTAAAAAGTGTAAAGTTTAAAGTAACCAGTGTGGTTGACTGGTTTGCTTATATTAAGCAATTTTAGTTTAACCAGTTTATCTACTATATAGCATGTTTGCTTTAAAACATTTTTTGTCTGTCAACTTGTTTTACTGAACAGAATCTGAAAATTTAACGAAAAAACAATTGTAACTTATCAAAGAGCATTTTTATGGAGATACAAAATATAATAAAAATCGTTCAGGTTGTAATATCCAACTTGATCAGATCAGTTACTTAAAATAATATGGTTTGTCTCATTTGATATTCTGTTGTAAAAAATAATTTACACTTTTTATATATGTACCTTTTGCTGCTAATTTAATTAGTATTTCACTAGCATTGCTGCATAATTTTCCAGTAAGATATGTTCAAATAATTTACACGTATAAATATTGGTGAGTAAAACTCTCTCAAAAGTTTAACTTTTTTTTTTTAGATATTAGATGTGTTTCAGTTTAAATGTATGTTGTGCTACATACAAAACTTAGGTATGTGCTCTGAAATGATTTAAACATTTTAAAATTGTTCTTGTATTCTTTAATTGTATATTTTCCTTTAAAATGTCACTTGAGCATATCCTAAATCGTAACCTAAATTATGTTTTTATTTCTAAAAAAGAAACTTTGCCATTATTTGTAAACGTCCATACGTCTAATATTGCTTTTGTGTGCTTGTGTTGTATGTAAGCAAAAAATTATCTGTTTCTTTCATTTTTACACATAAGCAGGAACCTTTGGCCATATGCATTGTTTATCAAGATTCGAGATACATCTAAAAGTTGTATCCATATATTCACTCACACAAACAGCGATCATGTAAGATACATAGGCTACTACAATATAGGTACAAAACCTTACGTACTTATAATATTATTAGCTCAATTCTGCTACTCTCTATATAAAATTAGCTTAATATACTGTTGAACAGACCAAACAAGCATTTGTCAGCTTTCTATGGAAAAGTACATACTACAGCTAAAAATGTACCTAAAATCTATTTTACTATACTGTTATGTTGTTGCTATGAACGTTTAACCCTTTTTTATTAAAAATGTCTGCTTTATATGATATAACGATGCTCACATTCACATACACACATACCTACATTTTTTTACTCATGCATGTATAAATTTAGATGCCTACAACCAACGCAACGACGAGTTGACGAAACTTGTACAACATTTTATGCCTTTCTATTTAACTCCTTGAACAATGCTTAATACATACTAGTGTGTTCGAAAGGTGAAGAGAAGTTACTATGAATGAAGAAGCTTCACCAGAAAACGATTTTAACATTGTCGCCAATTTGTTGATTTGACACAGACACAGGCACTAATACAGTGCATTTTATTGCTTTTTATTAAGAGAACAAACGGTTTTCACAACTTTTGCTGTCCTATTCTCTAGAGCAGTAATTGTATGAACTTGACATGCCAAAAACAAGGAAACAGTAACTGACAACAAAAATTGATAAATCAATTTCAAATGAAATTAGTTTTTGAAGTTAGTCCGCATGGTTTTTTTGCATGGCACTGCATTCTTTTGTGGATGATAGTTTTTTCAAAATCGATATTGGACAAAAGTTATGGACAAAACACTGCCAAAATATGAATGAAGGAGAAACTTTAACTACTACTACTTGTTA
>JAHZMT010002353.1:0-33468 GCA_027743785.1 Sinhomidia bicolor
GACCTATCAATCGAAAGGTCTTTTAGCATTGACTATTATGGTGACAACTATTTGAAACACTACGTAACCGTTTTAACGGTATGACGATGTCAAGTCTATCAATACTATGACCCTGCTTTCGCTACTTATCTATATTTCGATTGTCGGTTTATTATTAGTACCAACGACCAATCTAGAAAATATCCCTTGTACTTTCATCTTGAATTAGGTTGCATCTTTTTTAGAACAAAGCTCAATCGCATTTGAAGTACAAACCGTAAATCATAATTTGGTAACTTAAAAATCACAAGTTTTACAGTAAGCAGATTGAATACGTAAATTTGCAAGGTTCAACTGCAAATATACGCTCAAATTATAGTTGCAATCACTTACCATCACCAACGCTCGCGTTGGAAAAAGTTGGCATGAAATTCTGAAGGAGTTTGTTTATACCGTGAACGTAGCAAAGCGTGTGTTGAGTCATGTTCATGAATGACAATTGACAAAAAGTAGCTTCAATTAATCAAACATCAAATACATGGACACTAGTCAAATACCAGTTGTAAAGATAGTGGCATTCTACTTCTACTACTACAACTATATATCTGGCCAATAATACCAATATGTAGTATCCTTTATCAGTTAGCAAGGTCATATACGGATATACCTATTATTGTTTCAATGCAATGCTGAGAATAATATCTATTCGTTTGGAAGCAGAAACAAAAACTGAAGTGATAAAGTCAAAAATGTAACTAATTAAATAAACTGTTTGCAGTTTCATTTAGCAATAACTAACTACTGAGATAAGACCGACAAATTAAACTTGTTTCTCTGTTAACACTTCTACCTACACAATGCGCATATCTAGAAATACAACTTGAAACGAAATTCAATTAAATGTGGACGTAAAATAATAAAATGCTTATTCTGCAGGCACAACCTATGATTACATTGTTCTATCGAAATTGTGACCAGAAAAGTAAACTAGTAAGCTTGTAACACAGTATTCGTAAACATGAAAGTATTGAATAAAACATATTAAATAAAATTAACTTATTGTTTTCAATTTGCAATCCATTTTTTATGCATTTCCAACTTTATTTACTGTAAAATAGTTTGTTATATACAAAAATCCGTCGGATGTCTCAGGTCTCACGTAACCCCAAAAAACAAATATCACGAGTTCAATGATCAGTCGAGTTTGGTTAAAACTAATGTTGAAATGACAGCAATATCTAATCTATTCCCTTGAATAATGACAATGTATTTTTATAGGTACTATAGTAATAGCCAGTTGGACCTATAAACTAACTATTTACTATTATCATAATGCTTCAAATATTAAAAATAATGACCGATTGTCTTTCGTTGCATGCAAAGATGTGTGCTTTATTGCATGGAAATTTAATATCAGGCAACAAGTAGAAAATATTTACATTATAAGTAGCAACTAGCAACAGCAATGGTGTTCATCAACATGTAACATGACCAGAATGCATGGATTGGAATCAGATCTATCAGTGACTTTTTGTAAAGAGAAGATGCCTTACAGTGCACCAGTGAGTAACTTATGACGAATGATGACTAGAGTACCAAAAGTTTCTTTGATTCGTTTAATGGATCCGGCTACTGAAATTTCATAAATTCGTGATCTGATGCTGATACGCAGTGAACTGTGAAACCGGCGCGGCGATTACTCTCTACAAATCGATATATTATTTTACATATGTTTGTAACCTTTCGCAGTAGTCACGTTACACTTGTAGACTGCTCCCTAGTCTATACACCTTTTCATTTTATTTAAACGATCAAAGAGTCGACCGACTTGACTTGTTGTGAAGACCATGAATGGACAGATGGTGATGGATAATTACAAAGTACTGCCTCATGATCTAAATAGTGGTTGTAATGAAATGTCGACTATAACTGTTTCGTTCATCATGTCCGTGTGTCTGTAAAATATTGAACGAGTTTGAAAGTGTTGAACACGAAAGGTAATTCCACAGTAACAGGGACATTTGGAAACTTTTGTGTTAATTATCAACAATAATCCAGAAACTTTATTCCAGAAACTTTTAAGTTTACGACTAAATAGTATCCAATAATTGAAAGGAATGTGGAACAATGAACTTTTTAAAAATAATTGAGTTTGATAAGGCCAAACAATGACAGACATTTTAAAAACAAACAACTATGGATTGGGCGATTTTACAGAACCAGATATAATTAATAACTTTATGTTCCAGTTATGAAATACAACTTGTTGGTAGAACACTAGTTAGTCCAGTACTAGGAGAAAACCCACTCATATTATGCAGCAAACGCAAAAGACATTGGTTAGAAATGTATGTATAGGCCAGTAAAAACGAAGGAACATGTGTTCATTCTAACTGCCATCGATGCTTGCTTTCCTGTCTGCCAAGCCAAGTCTTGCAACTTTTGTACAGCACAAATCAGCAGATTATAGTTAAATTTGCTATGGTCATCATCAAACGTCATTAAATAATGTATGTCAACAATTTTCATATACTTGACACACATGTTAGAGGAGAGTCAGGGCCATTGAGATTACCGACAGTCCTACTGGTACTGACATGGCATTCTGGGTAATAACTGTGGCTAAACTTAATCAAAACTAGAAGAGTAAAAAAGGTCATATACATATACTTGGTTCAGTTAGCTTTACTTGAATTACTCAACATAGCTTTATACACTATTATATCTCAAAAAGATGTCGGTTATTTGTAATTATTGCTTTGTCATTTCAAATTTGTGCTAATCAACATTTATATTACTAGTTGCACTTGCATCTAGGGGATCTTGCCAGTTAGCCAGTTTGTGAATCTCTTCTGCAGCAGCAACCTCAAGAAAGCGTTCATTTTTATTCAGCTTCTACGCACCACTTTTCTGCTCTTGACTTTCATTGTCATTTCAATCACACACACACACATCGCGTACGCGTATAGCTTCAACAAAGCGAGAAGCCCAGCCTTTGTTGTCCTGTTCCCGATTGCATTTTCTTGATTGCGGGTTACCCATCAAAACCCATAATTATTCCCATTTTCTCTTGTCTATTCTGTTGCCTGACGTTCTTTGCGGTGCGTGTAAGTGAACAAGGCAAGATAAGTCAAAACTGCTTATCACATATTGTTGTAGAGTCATATCGAATGGTATTGATTGATACGCGCTGTTACTGTCGAGTTTGCAGGAACTAGGGACAAGGAAAGTTTAGATAAAAAACTAATAATTTTTTGCACACGCAAAACATGTTTATGGGAAAGCCTGATTTGAGTTGTGGTTATGTACATATGCCACACAATATTTCATGCGAGGGAACATCATGTAATGAGGGCAGTTGTGTCAAGGTAATCAATCAGTTTCTTATCTCCTTCCATTACAATTGCAATCACTGCTTGGAAGGTTCAAGTTTATTGCCAGTGGGTTGTTACTACTCATTTTTTGTTACTTCTATTGTTTGAAAATTTACAGCGTGATACGGGTGATGAGCTAAGGCAGCGTCAAAGAAGTAGCAGTTCAATGTCTAGCACTGTGCCATACAAAATTGTTCGTCGAAAAGTCGACCTGCTTCGTCCTATTATTAAATTTCAAAACTGCAAACTTCTCAGGGGTCATCAACTTACACACGATGACTTTTGGATTAGTGGACCGAATATTATTGATCCGGAGGATTTATTTTTTAATCATAAAGTGATGCCAGATCGGGTGATAGATTGTGGAGGAGCAATAATTGCACCAGGATTTATTGACGTACAGATTAACGGTAAGCTCAGATGAAAAGTTTACTGTTTGTTTGTAGTTGTATTTGAAATTTTAAACACTGATTTACTGTAGGTGGATTTGGTGTTGACTTTGCCTATGATACAAATTCCGTTGAAAAAGCTGTTCAAACTGTGGCCAAGGGAGTGCTTGGTCATGGAGTGACATCGTTTTGTCCAACGCTGGTGTCATCAATGCCTGAAGTGTACGAAAAGGTTTTACCACACCTTGGTAAGAAACCTGGAAGCAAGGAGGGCGCTGAGGTTTTGGGCGCTCATGTAGAAGGGCCATTCATTAACGAAGAGAAAAAAGGCGCCCATGACCCTGCTACCATGCAGTCTTTTGCCAAAGGAATGGTTTCTTTGCTTGAAGTATATAAACATTTGGATGCAATCTGTATAATTACTTTAGCTCCTGAGCTACCTAATGCTGTTAATGTATGTCGCGAACTTACGGAAGCGGGCATTGTGGTTTCTGTAGGTATGTGGTTATTGCTATAAAACGAAACCCTACATCAAATTCATTTTTTATATTTGGTAGCTCTACTTTCAGAATAATGTACATACATTGAATTTTTAATTTTACAAAAAGGACATTCCATGGCATGTATAAAAGAAGGGGAGGAGGCAGTAAAGAGCGGAGCGTCATTTATTACTCATCTATTTAATGCAATGCTTCCTGTATGACAGTACTTTACATAAAATCAAAATAAATCACATTCAAGTAGAATTATCCTCCAAAGTAGATTAATATTATATTATCTAACGAACAGAAATAAAGTATTATGAAAAGCTAATTTTATGTATAGTTCCATCATCGAGATCCAGGCTTGGTAGGCCTTCTCGCGTCGGAAAAGATACCGGAAGGAAAAACAATTTTTTACGGAATTATTGCAGACGGTAACCATACACATCCAGCAACTACCAGAATTGCTTATCGGGCTTATCCGCAAGGTATTTACTTTCAATTTTAGCTTTATGAAGTTAAAAATGAAATTACGTAAACCTTTCATTCAGCTTAAAACGTTATTTAACAGTATTCGTTTCTTGCATCAAACTTAGGTATAGTCTTGGTGACAGATGCGTGCTCGGCCATGGGGCTGTCGGACGGTGTTTATCATATCGGTCAACAAGTAATCGAGGTGAAAGGCACAGTTGCCCAAGTCAAAGGCACAAACACTTTGGCTGGAAGTGTGGCTACAATGATCTCCTGTATCCATTACTTTTGGAAAACAACAAGTAGGTGCCTTTTGAAATTCGATTAATGATGGACTTCAGGGATAATTTTTTTTACGATAAACGAAAAACTGTGCACGGAAGTTCTGTATTCAAATGAACTTTTGTGCTTTTTTTGTCACAAACCATTTCACTCCAAAATCTTATCTCCAGATTCTATCTTCGAAATCTTCATACCATCCAAATCCCTTTAGCCGACATTTTTGTAAAGTTTGTAAAATTTTTTAGACCCGAAAATTCTTTTCTAGTTTTCTGTCACTTTCGCTTGTTTCAAAACCCATAAAAATTTCTTGTTGTAGATTTAAAAAAAATAGTATGTAAACTATGGAAAGTTTCGGTTTTGAATCCACTCTGGGGACCATCGTATCGTAAGTGTGCTTCCCGGAAAAATTTGTTGAATTGTATATTATGCTATTCTAACTTTAGGTTGCACTATCGTTGAGGCTTTGGAAGCTGCAACCCTGCATCCAGCTCTGCATACTCAAAATTGATGATCGTAAAGGAACTCTGGACTTTGGAACTGATGCTGATTTTGTTGTATTGAATCCAGAAAGTTTGGAAGTGTGCTCTACTTGGATTGCCGGTGAATGTGTTTACGAAAACGTTGGAGTGCATGCACAGTCACTTAGCATTCAGTGAAACGGATACTACGGTTCATCTAGACTGTGAATTATTTATCGCCTTACTTTTATCCAAAAAATTTTCCAATTATGTAACCAAAAGGGCTCGGAGAGAAAATGAAACTATACTAACTATAATTGCATAAACATATTATCTGAAAAGACCTGTTTTAAGTATATGAAATCATAGAATTACACAAAATAAAACCAAACTTTAATAATATATATCGTAATCAATTTTTATTCAGAATCCAATCAAATTACAAACCAATTATAAAATCTTCGGTCTTTCATTTTGATTCCGCATTTATTGTTTGGAGTCCTTTGAAGCTCGCTACAGGAACGAAGGAAACAATTGTGTATAGTTTATGTACTGAATCTTCATCGTCATTTCGACGTCTTTCAAGTTTGATCCTTAACTTAAATGGTACATTCCTAAAATTGAAGATAAACGGTCAGCGTTAATTATACTTTATCGTATGAAATCTATAAATGATACAAAACTATTTCATGAAGAAATATTTTATCGTACCTGACTCCTCTGCACCAAACTTGTTTATTAACCGTTTCCTCTATTCTCACATCATGAGTTCCCATTTGCTGCTGGGCGAATTTACGAATTTCATCGATTGCTCTAGGTGCACGCCTCTTAAATCGGATTCCATGAAGACGTCTGTGAAGATTTACCGTGTAAACTCTGCTAAGCACCTCATTAATTGCAGACTTTTTCTTTTCTCCCTTTTGTTTGGCCATTTTGAATAGAACTACAGAAGAAGCAAACGAGAAAAAACCACAAAAAGTAACTTTAATACTCCGTACTTGAATTTGAAATTGTACAAAGAAACAAACAAAACGCCTGACAAAATAGCATTCCAACTTTGCTGGATAATTCATTCAGTCTCTTCTTTTACAATCAATCAACAAAAAAAGATTCAGATGCAACTACAAAATTGCCACATAAAAACTGACACCAAAATCTAAACACTTTGCTAACGTAGAATAAAATCAGCCTATTTAAACGTTTTTTAAAACATATCACACTACTTACCTCAGCTAATTAGCTTCACTCGGAAAATTAAACTCCAAGCTGCCACCGTGGTGCATTCACTAAAAAAAGCCGAACCAAAAGAAGATCTACTATTATTTCCTTGTAGACATCCAACCTGATCCAACCATAAACCATTCAAGTAATATTTTTCCCATTCCGCATGCTACACAAATATTGGTATTTGGCGCAACATACTTTTATCTCAGGTTTTTAACTTGTCAGAGTCTCGCAGAAAGCTAACAGATACTCGGTGTAGATGGCAGTACTTGTCGTTGTGGTTTTAAACAGTGTTTTTTTAAACATCTTCAGTCTTCACCATTCTTTCGCTTCGCCACCACCAGCACCACCAGACCACGTCCACCACCACCGCATACAAATCAATAAGTGGGTACATAATACATATAGGTATGGTAAAATGCATAGCAGATGCAGTGCACATACATGCCCAGCGCGCAATTAAGCCCTTTTGACGAAAGTAAACATAACGGGCTATATATATAAATCTATATTCGCTCGCATGCACTTGTCTTGTCTTACACAACACACAAATGAATTGTATGTGCATAAACAAGAGGGATGGATACATACATACGCACAAACAAGACCAGTTGTTGCAGTTGTTGTACAAAAAAATGCATTGAGTTGGCAGAGGAGTAGCATTCAGCAGAAGGAGAGCGAGCGAGGGATTGTCTTTAGTGCATTTAATGTTTTTTTTAGCTGACAGTGAAAACATTATGACTTGGTGGTCCATCTGATGACTTGTGTGTGTGCGCTGTGCTGATGGTCAGTTGTTTATCACTAACAACTTTTTTTGCCCGATCATCGAAAACAAAAGATAAGCAACAATAAGGTTTATAGCTACAGTTGTATACTTTAGTTGTTTCTATATGTACCTTATTCGGGGGTAAAGGCATGTTTCCCCTGAAGTGTTCGTTGCAAGTTGCACATAATTCCTTAAAGTTTTCTCAATCCCGTGTACGTAATTTTTAATGGATTGAAAGTTAGTCAATGTTTAATGCTTATTCGACTATTTTTTTTTAGTTTATTAGAACCTATATATATATTTATATATATTCAGTAATTTTTAGTGTTAAGCAGTAGTAAGTGTATTTGTTTTAAGAGAAGCTTTTGTTGACTAAGTAATAGGGATATTATTTGTGTTGTAAAATGAACGGAGGTGGAGGGAATGCGTACATGAGTGATGATGATTATGATGATTATCCGCCTCCTCCAAAAGTTGTATCGGGAGGGGCAGGAAGTAGTTATTTTGGTCCAGGACCCTCTGGAGGTGGTAGTTCAGGAGCATCAGGTGGAATAGGAGGCTCATACATTCCTGGTGGCCAGAGTAGTAGCGGTACTGGTGGAAGCTCATCTGCTGGGTCCCGAAACCAAGTGTGTTGTTTGCTGGACGACAGCCGTAGATGTCAGCGACCAGCTGGGAATGCTAGTTATAGTAAAAGAATCCAGAGAACAGCGTTTTATAAAAGGCTAAAGTTGGAAATTGATACAAACGTACGGGTAAATAGGCATATCTCTTTGAAGTAGATGCAGACAATATGAATATTTTTTGCATGCATACTGTAATGTAATGGTGTTGACTGTTTAATGTAAAGGATTGTATACTTTAGGCGGGTCACATTTACATCTGCGATCATCACAAAATGGTCATCCAAAATGCCAGAACGCGTCAAAAACATGGATCAGACGATGAAGTCAACGAAAATGATGACACACCCGAGGTTGACTTGTATCAGTTGCAGGTAAACACCCTGCGACGATATAAGAAACACTTTAAGATTTCTACCCGACCAGGACTAAATAAGGCACAACTAGCAGATGTAAGACTAATAAGTGTTCATTAAAAACGTCAATTAAATCGTACTACCGTTTGTTACTATTTTATTTAAAAAACTATTTCAGATGCTGACCCGACACTTCAAAACTGTTCCCGTTGACAACGAAAAGGAAATAATAACGTATTTTATTTACATGGTTAAGTCCAGACGAAGCAAGCTAGACAACAGGGCAGAACCGGACGCCAACGGAGGAGGAGCAAATAATTCAACTAATGCTTCAGACTACCTTGAACGTTATTAGAATTAACTGCGCAATTACGCAGTTCTGTAATTAGTGCGTACTCTACTTGTATATTTTTGTTACAATACAAAGAGTTACAATTTGAAACATTATTACATTGTACTATTGCTACCTGTTAAATTATTGCCTCTGGGCGAGTCATGGAGAGCTACTGTTACATTTACTTTTTTTGAAAACTGCAATCTTCATTTTGTGTTCATTTATTTTTTTTTTCATTTGAAAATTCCAGTATTTTGGTATGCATTCTCCCTTAAATCTAAATTTTTATAATTTTACAGCTAATACCTAATTGTATTTGCTATCAGACATTCGTGTAAAGAAATTAATTAATGAAACAGTTTCAGTCGCTAAATACAAATTCCACTCATTTGCAACAAACAGACTGTACCTCGTTAGTAAACAGTTTGACATGTAATTTTATCATAAA
Organism: Sinhomidia bicolor; assembly: GCA_027743785.1. NCBI lineage: Eukaryota > Metazoa > Arthropoda > Collembola > Entomobryomorpha > Entomobryidae > Sinhomidia > Sinhomidia bicolor. The sequence goes on from JAHZMT010002353.1 coordinate 9,187, forward strand.
ATAATTTTAATCAATGTTATTGCAATATATATTGGTAAACTTGTAACAATATCAGCAATCATCATTTGTTTGTAAACTCGCTTAACTCTAAGCACTGTAGTTGTCTAAACGAATATTTTACTTTTGATCTATTTACTTGTATTCAAATGTTTGTTGTCTTCATAGCAGTTCGAGCTATAGGTCGGCGCATAACTAGAAATAAAATGAAATAAACATAACTACATAAAAGTATAACAAAGTTATATTGATTCTTCCCCCTTTTCTATTCTGCTTGTGTTAAATGGTTTTATAGCTGGACAGTGTGGTAACTCTTTGTGTTAAAGCTTAAATTAACACTTTAAAACTTTTTTGTAAAATCTAGTGGAAACTTTGGTGATGCGAACGTATTGAGTATTTGTAATTTAGTTTTATTTCACGTCAATATAACATTTAATTTATGTGACAAAGTATTTAATATTACATTGAATTGTTATGTGCGTGTTTCAAAACCTGGAGCGGTATTAAAGTTTTGATTTTAATAGAGTTTTCGTTACCTGTATACCTGCAGTTTTGCAATGTACAAATGACATTTTTATAGCACAACATGACGCATAACATGGAACATGAACGAGCACTTTTTTATTACAATTCATCTATTATTATTACACAGGTCGCCGTATATACTTACCTATGAAATTAGCCCATCATCATCAAGAATAATGCATTGTAAAAAGCATTAATAACAACGGCATGATCATGAAATATTAAGATTAACATGAGAGTCGTACTTTTGTGAACAAAATTTATGCTCTTTTATTCATTTTTATTAATCTCATATAACATTACATATCAATTTTATGCATTATTTTTAAGAATAGGATTGTTTATTACAAGAACTATAAATCTAATCTCTATACATAGTCACGACACAATAAGTAATTGCCTGTGACAAAGTACTTTTTCAAATACAAAAATAATGATGCCGTCAGCATTATTATTTCATTTACAAATACAATTTATTTGAAAGATAAAATATACCTTTTTTACTTTTTTTTAGAAAATTATCTCTTTCAGTATGACATCTTCTTGAACAGAAGAAGTAAGGCACATGAAACTGAAGCGAGATAAAATCGCCAGTGGTGAGGATCTTCATTGCAAATAATTTCATTTAGATGACTATCTTTTGGCTGACAACAAGGAAAAACAACATATAAAACTAAATAAATGTAGAAATAAGATACATATTATGCGCTGAACGTTGAATAAAAATACAACTTTCACATTTCTTACCACCAAATGTAAATTTGATACAAAAATACAATGTACCACCAGTTAAAAAATTACTTGATAATCTCTCATATTTGTTTTTTCTCTTTGTTTGTCCGGTTACCACTAAAATAGATAACGTGTTGTGTAGAGAGAAGCCACTTACTTCTATCAGCTACTTGTTTGGCCTCTGCGTATTCGGTTTTTTTTCTGTTTATCCGCGAGTTTATTCACACTGCACTACTATATTTATTTGTATATCAAAATGGTTAACTAACACTTCACTGATATAAAATTCTTTAAAAACTATTGAAACACTGAATTAATCATTAAAAAGATTAATCGAGACACTTCACAATGTTTCTGATTTACTCCAAATAGTCAGAAATTCAGGAAGGATCAAGGCATAATGACAACGAGTAATTGTAGTTGTAAATACAATAAAGGATAATTTATAGAATCCAATCTCGGGACGTAAAATAGTTGCAAAAAGTACTTTCCGATAATACTTCAAAATTACACGGAGGGATGGCTTGGTTGATATTAAAATCACGTTTTGTAACTTGAATTAAAATAAGTTTAGAGATACTTGAAGATAATAATTATAATAATTACCGCAAGTTTTGCTTTTTAATGAGCTGCATTGGCAACTGAAATTTTTGTCGTTTCACTGATCAATTCACAATACTAGTCTGCCAGATCAATCGTTTTCGAATGAAGTAAGATATTTAGTTCTGCCACAGTTGAGTTGCTATAAAGGTTCCCCTGAATCTTTGTTGATTGGACAATTAGGTAGGAGGCAGTATAATATTTTTGACGTAGCAGTATCACAATCACTTTATGCATATATCACACAAATTTAAAAAAAATATATATATATTTATCTCAGGTTCGAAGTTCCGACTCCGAACACTATAGTGTTAGTTATCTCATCTTCAATGATAGTGCTGACTACTTTGTTCACTTTTTAATAATTTCCATATAATTTTGTGCCTGAAGCGCGCTGTCCAAGAATTTCATCGTTGATAAAAATATATATTAACTACTTTTCGTATGTACTTTATAAACATCACCGCCACCACCGTGAATTTGTAGTGAGTAGTGGAAGCTCTTTTCACTAAAACTATATAGGTATATTTTTTACTATTTCTAAGGTAACTACGTATGTAACGTAACCGTAAGTTAGTAACAGTTTTTAGCTCCAAGTAAAACAATACAGCACAAGAGTATAATAGTATAAGAGTATTCCAGTTGCACTGTTTATGACTTGAACTTCAGAAACAAATCTGTGCAAAAACACATGAGAAGGTTTATCTAAAACAACTAAGATAAGGCTACGATGTAAAGATTATTACAATAATAGGTAGACTAAAATAACATTTTTTTAAAAAGAACAAAAAAGAAACCAATTTGAAATTCACCCACGTGAAAACGTTTTCAAAATAAAACGATTAGTAAATTGTAAACCGATTACTGTTTTGTCCAATATTTTTCTTAGAAATCAAGACATAGAAGTTTGAAAATTCATAAACTTCTATTCATTTATAAACCACTAACAACTATAAAAACTACAAGCAAAAAACTGGAATAGTAAATATAAGCACATTCTATACATGTCACTCCACTTAAACTGTCACGTCGCTGTAATAGTGAGTTGGGTACACATACATTAAAAATGTTTACCAGAGTACCCAGCGAAAATTGTTAAACGAGCGTTATTGCAAGCAAATGATATTTCAAAGACAAAACACTTGCATTCTAGTTATGACGGGCACAAAAAGACGATATAAAAATAAATGATAAAGACACCAAATAATCACTGTTCTAACCCTCTACCAAAAGAAAGGGCAATAGTCTTACAGAAAAGCAAACTACATTAATTTTAATGGCAAAACTTGAAATAAGAATCAAAATTTCAAATTTTAAAAAACTAATTCTAAAAAAAGCAAAATAGTAAATTACCAAAACAGCAAAATATGTCTATATAATATGTGCATATATACATACTTTGGAATTTACAACTGAAATGCCTTGTTGTAACAGTACTTCGGTTATTGCCCATTTAAAAATGCATTTAGTATGGACAATTAAATGGCATATTATTTCAGATTTTAGAAAAACAAGTATAAAACTTTGTAACTATTATTCCATCACCGAAAACACTACAGGTGCAGACCATTCCCAACGCAACAGAGGCAAATTGCCTACTTACCGATCCATAGAGAGCAAAATGGTTCAGTTACTTGAATATTTCCTCACTCAGCTTGACTGGGGAACATTTCCCGTAGCATAAAAAGCGTTCTGAAACAAATTCCTGCATGTGCTGTTGTACTCATAGGTGTTGAAGTTGACAATCTTCCTTTGTACACAGCCCGTGTGATAAACTATCTGGACAAATTGGTGTGTGAGGGTCCAACCGTGGAAGCCTGAAATTAAAAATATCTTCTATTTTTACTTCTAAAACAAAAGAAAGAAATAGCAAACTTGTAAATATTGTTCAGTCAGTGAATGAGAATAGTAAATACAAGTAATGCCATAAATAATTGGATCAGAACAGAATAAAAGGTGTAAAACAGATACAGTATTGAAACGTGACTACCAACCCGCTGTTATTCATAGCCAGAAGGACTTTGTCTTCTGGGTTTTCAAAATACGACGGCTTCTTTACAACTGGAGTGATGGCTGACAAAAAATCTCCTTCTGACAAAGGCAGACGTTCTTCGGGTACCTCCTCTTCCTGCTTACCTTCTTCCGGTTCCACAAACTTTGAGCATTTTGTAATATATAATGGCATTTTTTCCTCTGATGTTGAGTTGGAATTCGCTGCTGCTCCTGGATTTGATTCCATTTTATTTGTCTCTCGGTTTCTCTTACCTACCTCAGTGTCGTCTCCTACATCTTGTTGTGAGATCCGTCTGCGCCCTTCGTCAACGGCACTAGTATCACCACTTGAATTTGTGATAAACTTACTCATGTCAGAGTGTATTTTCCTCAGTCGTTTTTGGCCATCATGTGCTGAACTAACGGTAGTACTACTAGAGACGGATGCTGTAGTAACGGCTGATAGCATTTGTGAAAGGGTTGCGCTGTTAGTATTAGCTCCTTGTAAGCCCAACGGCGCTGTACTAAATGCTCCTTCGTCAATTACCAACTGTTTAAAAATGACGCCTCTTTCACGCTGTAGGTCTTGACTCTGTTTTGTGTCCATAAGTTTCATGCTGCGAACCAATTCATTTATGTTTTCAACGAGAATGTCCGGTACTTTGTACTTTTTGTCGCCAATAAGTCGATCTCCGAGCCTTTTTACTTCATTAGCCAAGAAAAGACACGACTTCTTTTTAGTCAATGCTGCTTTTGACTTTTCTCGAATAGTTCTGTTAAGATCAATTGCCTTCAACTGCACAGTCTCCCTTTTCTTCTTCATTGCTTCCAACTTCTTTTCCAAATCCACAATATCATGCCCTAACTTAGTGTCAAAATTAGTTAATCGCGTATGCTGCTGCAAATCTCTCAAGATGCTTCTATACTCGTCGTAGCAGTGTTGCCTAAGAACAAATACAAACATTATGGTTTAGACGTTTAGAGAAGCATTAAAGAGAGAAGGTTAGGAAAAGTAGATTTTTTGGAATCCTCTATGCAATAAACTACCTGGTTTGTAAAAGCTCCTTTTCCTTGGTGGAAAGCTGTATTTGACTTCTTGTCTCACTCACCCGTTGTGTTAAACTTTCAATTACAGCTTTTGACTTGGCCAGTGTATCACTTGAATTACCTGTGGAGGATACTGCAGAATTAGTTTTCGATGAAGATGCCAGGGGAACAACAGTTGTAAGTGGCCCGTGTTCTTGCACATGTACGGATGTACCCAAAATTAATGATATATCGCTTCCATAATTCATCCTCCGTTTGGCCTGACCAGTAACTTGGGCAACCTGACTCGCTTGACGTTTTCTACTCTGTAAACATTTAGCTTCTTCATTTCGACGCGAAGAGTTTTCACTTCTGATTTCTCCAGATGCCCTTGCTGGTACTTTTTTCAACAGTTTCATTGTTGACGGTTTTTTGTCGGCGAATACAACATTTTGACAGGTTTGATTTACTGTCTTTTGTGAAAGACAATTTGTAATTTCCCCTGTTGGAGTCATGGGCGTAACAGCTTCCTTTGAGTGAACCGTTTTCGTTAAGTCAATGTCTTCAGTTGTAACTGGAGTAGTGCCAATAGAATTCGGGTCCTTGACTTGCTCTTTCTTCTCAGCGGTTACATTGTCTATTTTACCTTCGTCAGCATGTAACCTTTTACTGGTCACAGTTCTTTCACTTTCCAGTTTGTCCACATTCTTTCGTATGCTTTTGAGAAATTCATCAAGGAAACTCTGAAAGGCTGGACTTGCTGGATCCGAGTGGACAGAGTTGGGAACCTCTTGGTTGCTTGCAAGATTGTTTCCACCATTACTACCAATATCACTCCTATGAGCACTTTTGATCCCTTTAGCATGCTCTTTCTTTTTGCTATCTTCATCATCTTCGTCTTCTGTAGTATCACCATCAGCTACAGGCACAACGATAGGCACAAAAACTTTTGAATGTGAAACCGGCGTACGGATTTTATCTAGTGGAGGAAACTTGAGTGAATATTGATTTAGAGGCTTTGTTGATTGAGTTGGAGGAATTTTGGCGGGAATCTTTTGCGCCGGCTTATTCGGAGGAATTTTAGCTGATTCCTTCTGTGTAGGTTTACTTAGAGGAGTTTTAGGTAGCGTTTTTGGTGGAGGCAAACTTTGAGGAGTTTTGGCTTGTTCTTTCGGTGGTGGTTCATTTGAAGCACCTTTCAATTGTTCCTTTGATTGTAATGTTTTTCGACTGATTTTAGCCAATTCCTTTAGTGGAAGAACAGATGTAAGCTTTTGACAATTTTCCTTGAGTGAGGGTTTGGTTGGTTGAATTTGAACAGCATTTTGAACATTTTCCTTTAGTGGTGACACGCTTGCAACATCTGGAATTGTCGGGTGTAATTTCAGGTCGTCCGAGGGCGGAGCCTGACCCGTAGGTCTTTCGACTGGTGTAGAATCCTTTGCCGCCGCCTTCTTGTACAGAATCCGGGAGTCATCCTTTGGTGCTGGTCGTTTAATAGAAGAAGTTTGCGTATTTGATGAAAATGCTACCTCTCCCGTTGCCGAAATAGAAGCAGCGTTATTTGAAGGTTGTCGCTTATTGGTTACTGGAGATCCTTTTCTGGATGCTTGTCGCTTACAAGGTCTTGGACTGGGTTGATTTGGCGCCACAAACGATTTTGAAGAATCCGCTTTCCCTGTACAAGGTTGTATTTCACGGTGCTTGTTATCAGCTTTCGGTTCGTCTTTAGCAAAATTAGATGTAGAATCAGGAACCAGTGATGTGTCACCTTTATCAAATCTTTTCTGATCATTGCATGAGCTCTCCCGCAAGGATGTGATGGAACAAATCTCCAGCAATGGAGAATTCATAACCTTCAAATTTCGTTCTGGAGGAGAAGATCGTGGAGGAACAACTGATGTGGAAGAGCTAGGAAGAGGTTTTTTGTGGACTTGTACCGTTGAACTGGGTGCTTGTGATTGTCTTAGAGACTCCGTTATATGTGGACTTGAACGAACAGATAAATTTGTAGTAGTAGAACTGTCGTTATTACTTTCAGAAGGAGCAACTACGTTAGAGGCAACCGGGATGAGTGCAGAATTTGTAGAAGCAGAGGAACTTGAAGTTACTTGCACTACCTGGATTCCCTTTGCAGATGCAAGTTGTGCTTGTCGTGGACTTGCTCTGGTTGACGTTGCTGTAAATTCAGAGGACGGTGAAGATGTTAAGCCAGAAGAAACCCTAGATACTGGGCGGAAATCTTCAGAAGTTGAAACAGGTAGTTCAGCTGTGTTTACGGAAAGTAAAACTGTGGTCGAAGAAGGAGGTTCACCACTGACTAATGTTCCTGAAGCAGTTCTAGAGTTGCCGATTGATGCTTCCGAAATATTGGAAGAATTTGAAAAACTACTGGTCAATGTGCCTGAAACATTAGATGAACTTGTGGATTCATTACTTGTCGTTCCCGAAACAGTTGATGAGTTTGTGGATTCACTACTGGTCAATGTTCCAGAGACAGTGGATGAATCTATGGACTCACTACTGGTCAATATTCCCGAAACAGTAGATGTATCTGTAGATTGAATACTTGTTGATGTTCTTGTCCCATTGGGTGGGGACGAGTAGGGCTCTGTGCTAGAAGGTGGTGATTCTAAAACAAATATACCCGATTCGTCACTATGTTCCGGTGTGAGGTCAGCAGAGCTGTCAGAGAGTCCAGGACGTGGAAGTGGAGGTAGGAAATTATGTATGGAAACAGCTGAAGTCTTTGATGCACAAGAAGATTCACTATTTGAGGTGGTATCTTTGTCATACCAGTGCTTGTCCGGAGATAAGATACAGATTGGCATAGGATCACTACTAGTTTCACTTGTACTAGAAAGGTCTAGTGAGTAGCAGGCTGTCACGTCGGTTGCAGATGAACTCGACTCAGTGTTCTTCTTTTCCCAATGATGAGTATCTGCCGTTTGCTGAGATGTACTATTAGTGGGAGACGTCGACCCCGTAGGACTAGAGGCTTTAATACAGTCGTCCTTACTTTCTTTCTTAATTATAGGAATTTGCTTTGCTATGGGTATACTGCCCCTCTTAGTTTGACCTGATTGGTCTTCTATCTCCCTTCGTTTTTGCTGTTGCCTTGGTTCGTTTGGACTAGAGTTATTTACGGCTACACTAGTAATTGGTCTTTGCCCAGACGATGAAGACAACATCATTGTGCACGTTGAACCAGCAATGCTGACTGCAGATGCTGAAGATATCGACGAAATGGGTGTTATTGCTGACCGACCATCGTCAACATGAGTTTCCCTTTCTGGCGTTGCATTAAATGTAGTGACTTGGGTTTCTGCAATCTCAATGTTTTGATGACTGGTAGTAATTATCACATTCTGAGTCAAATTTTGACCTTCATTATACACTTGTCCATCGCTAATCAGCGTGTTATCATGCACTGATTGTGAGTTGTTTTGTGGCGTGACATAAAGACGTGTAGACATCATCTGTGATTCCATTGGTGAAATGGGGGGAAGAGGAAATTCTTGTCCATACACAATAGGGGTAGCAGTATTTGGCCCCTGTAAAATCATTTCTGTGGTTTGTTGAATTGATGAATATCCCCCTGTATGAATTAAGCTTCTTTCCCGTAATATTGTAGAAGGTCCTAGTACTGGGTTCTCTGGATTTCCAGAATAATACAATGGCACTCCTATTTGTTGGCTAACACGGTGATCTACGTCCAATGGTGCTATAACATCTGCTTGGAAAGAATGTCTTTGCTGGTCAGACACGGACGAAATAAGCCCTAATGAAACGCTATTTATTGAAGTATTTGGCATAAATGCATGACCCGATGAGGAATACGTCGGTGGTTCAGCTACAGATTGATTGGGATACCCGATTGAATCAACGCTGCGAAAAGGATTCTCTTCTTGGAGAGATATACCAAGTCCCTGTTGGGAATTCAGCATTGGCGTTCTAGGTTGAATAAGATAACTATTTGGGGTCTCAAGAAGTACTCTACGTTCATTATTTACGTTAGGGGATAACTGGTGAAAAGGAGTTGGACAACGGGGAGAATGATTCGGAATGTACGGCGAGTGTAGTCTTCCATGACGTGGGCTAATTTGAAGTGGAACGTGATCTGAAGGAATTTCTACGTTAATAGGCGCCATGTATGTTATGGCGGTAGACGATGTAGCTGTTGTTGTGGATGTAAATGGATTGGTTTCAAAATTGACCGTTCTTCTAATGGTCATATCCGAGGTCCCGTCTAAAATTCTAACGACAGCATCTTTACGCATATCCGTGTCGGCCACGCCAAATTCCGGAAATAAAGTTGTACGGAATTCCGAAGTTAATGACGTGTTGGGTTCCGACGTCTGCTGCTGTTCATTTCTGCGATTGCGTAATAACTTATTCCTCAAATCATTGTCCGGGAGATTTCTTACTTTTCTTCCATGTGGCGGATTTCTGAGAGGTTCTACTCCAAGTCTAACCATGCGATGGTGGTGGGTCTCAATTCCAATAGGAGGAGAAGTCTGGGCTAATGGAAATAATTGACCACCACCACTTTGGTGCCTAGTTCGCTGACGATTACTTCGACCCCGCCGACTTCTTGAAGAGGAAGAAGTGCCTGCTCGCGTTTTAGGTGTTGCTGCATTTGATTGTACGATCTCAATAGGTTGCCTTATCAAAGCTGAATTAGGACTGTTTGGTTTACTTAATGGACTCGCATTTTGGAGCCTGCTACTGGGTCCTGGAAGTACCTCTAATACGGAAGACCGGCTTGGTCCTAGAGCTCCATTTTCACTAGAATTATTCTTTTTTTGAACACTAAACAGTCTTTCCGTTTTATTTTTCATTTGAGAAAGAAGAACTTCCCTAAGTGCATTTTCTTCTTCATCCATGTTTTCGTCAGGAACTCCTGTAGAACGTTGATTCCCGACTGTATTGTTTACAGATGCTTCTGAAATACTTAAAGTTTGAGGATTGGTAGTGGTACTTCTACTTGTACAAGCAGTTTCCTGTTTGGAAGTCTTTTCGACGAGATCAGCTAATAATTGATTCCTTAACTCCAGTTCGTACATTTCTTCCTCCTCGTTGCGGTCTGTATCCTGATTGCTATCGATTGGGAGATCCGCGTTACCATGATTGGTAGAGCTACCACCTTCAAAAACCATTGTGCTACTTGCTACTACGCCTGCAGTGTGAATTTGAACCTCTCCGTTTACAGCGACTCCATCAGTATGCTGATTACCGTCAATTTTCTCGTTTACTATCCTTTCATGTATCTGTTGACTATTTATGACATTTGCATCCTTAGTGACCAGTTCCACTCTGTCTCCGGCTTGATCGCCACATGGTTCTGCTAGTTCATTTTTAACTTTCTTTTCAACTTCCTCATCGTCACTTGTATCTGTAGTATCCAGTGTTATTATCAATGGTGACTTTTTTAATGCAGCAATTTCCTCTTCTGGAATCACTTCAACGGAACTGTCATCATCACTTACAGGTTCTGTTTCGACAATGGGAGCGGGTGCAATTGGTGGTATTGCCACTTCATCTAATGATAAGTTGAGAGTTACGCACAAAATTGGTTTATAAATAATAATTTTGACACAGTTTGCTGTTCCTTAATCATAGAAATATCTTTACTTTGTGCTGAAGAGCCATTCATAAAGGCAAATGAGGCTACAGGAGGAGCGCCATTGTTGACAGGAAGATGCTTGACTTGAATCGTAAAGCTATCTCGATTTGAATCTTCCGGTGCCTGCCTAATGACTCCATATGGTCCAATACTCCTACTCGAGTTGGAATAGTTATTTCCAGTCCGTGAATGGCCTATTGTGGCACGTAAAAAGGAAAATTAAATAAGATATTTCTTAATATTATAATTTATTGTTAGTTTAAACATTAAAAACTCGACAAATTGTTTATTAAGAGATAGAAAATTACAACTTTACGTTATCGCCACAAATAGAAAATCATGCTGTATTAAAAAAACGTTTAAAAATCATACAGTAAGCCTCCTGGTCGACGTCTGGAACATGCAACATGCTTTTCGTAAATAGTTAAACAAAACTAATTTGTTTCAGATTAATACTTATTTCTAGAAATTACTCACAAAAGCAACATTGGTAAAATTTGAGCTAGTATTTTAAATGTGAAAATGGCCAATTTCAACTTATATTTTGCCACAAAAAAGAAACATCCTAATTAGACTTTCGAACCTGGCATATGCTTCTTGTGTCTTCTTGACTTGATTCTTCTTTCTTTTAGCTGGCTACTACTACCACCACCTCCACCATGTCTATAATTACTATGTTTGGAATTCTTCATGTCCTCAGCTCTACTTGAAGAAGCAACTTTAGAGCGTTTTGAATGTGAGCTAAAGTTAAGCCTACCTGAGGCACTTGCACGTCGTGATGAACTTGTTGATCGTTTTTTGAGTTTCGAACGATCTCCACTACGTTGGTATCCATGAGCTGGTCCTGGACTTGATTCTCGCCCATGTCGAGCATTGGACCCATTTCTTCTTCCATCTTGAGATCTACGATGACCTAAGGATCTGGACATATGATGTGAACGTTGGTCCATACTGGAGCGACCACTAGGTCTCCTACCACTTCTTGTACGTTTATCACAACCAAGTCTTCTGTGTTCATATTCCCCTTCTGGACTAGATTCACGAGGACTATCCTCATTTTCATCCAAAATTTCACCATCCTCTGGCTCGGAAGTGTCACCCTGCTGATCCATCTCGATTCTGAGAAAAAAACAAAGTTTTTCAATTACTTTTAAAGTTCAATTAAAGACTATGTGTACAGTAAAGTACAGTTTGCCAACATTCATCTCTTTTTGAACTAACCATTCAGTTTTTTATTATTTGACTTTTAAATATTGCTGAATGTATCCTGAATTCACTACTAAAAGTAAAATTAATTGAAAATGGAGGGATTTCCAATATTCAACTAAAACTAAACTATTCGACTACACTACAACTTACCAGATTCAGATAGCGCCTAACGCCAAAATTTTATAATCTCCTTCTCAACAAGTAAGATTCACAATGTGAATTCCACATACAAAAACTCTCAAATTATCACTTTATAGTTCGTCACCATCGAAACTGTAGTGTAGCCAGTAACTAGCTAATTACCCATTGACTAGTACTACATAGAAAATAATTAAATAAGTGTTTTAAAAACACATTTTTTACTAATTGTACCAGCATCACATTGCTTATTGACTGAGCCTAACAAAACAAAAAATATGTACCACAAAATCTGCTGCTCGTCGTATAATCATGGAGTGCGGAGCAAATTTCTTATTGATATCAATCAGTCCGTCCGTTCTGCAGTTCGTCCGTTCTACAGTCCGTCCGTAGAACCGAACGGTAGGAGTAGTAGGATGGACGCGGACGTTCTACCATCCTATAGCTAAATTTTAACATCTTTATTGTGCCATATTGGCCAACGGCAATTACAATTCCTAAAAACCGTTAACATTTCAAACATCTAAAATTAAAGCAAAAGGCAAATGATCAATGTATCAATCAAAAGTTTTTGCCCTGATATTTTGATATTTCGTTTAATGAAACAACAACTTCAAAATTTCAAACGAGTGTAATCTTTTTTTTAATTCTGATTCTGATTAGTATGGCAATTTGCTGCATTCCTTGACTACAGTTTACTCGGCTTATTATTGCACTTGAGTCTCGTTTTCCATTCAATTCTTTAGTTTACACTTCATCTCGTCTGAACATACCACACATGCTTACCATACACACACACACACACACACACAAACGAATTCGTGCACAAATGAATACCTTGCAATGTCCAAGCAAGTTGATTCTCTGTAGAGCAACTAGGCTAAACAAAAAAAGTGTCCTCGATTCTTATTTCCTTCTTCTTCTTCTGCTGGCTCCTCACTTTCTGTTTCTGTTCTCCACCACCTCCTGTTGCACTTTCAAGGTGCGTTGCATGCATACGTCGCTCGCTGGCTAAATATCTGTGTCTCGATCTCTCTGGCTGCGTACTGCGAAGTGTACCACACTTTTATTTGAAAAAAAACATTGCAACGTGAATCAGCGGAACTGACTTTTGCAATGCAGTGGCTCGATCTTTTCTACGGTATTTATCTGTTAATTGTGTAGTAGTGTGTGGTCGATGTCGACGTCTACATGTCGACGTCTATGAGTATGAAAGATGTATGAGATGAGTGAAGAAGTTTTGATATTGCATATTTGCCTATTATATCATACAAGGCAGAATGTTATACTTTACTAACTTTACTTACAATAAAGAACCTGTGATGTGAGAAGATAAGGCTTGCCGTTGTTGCAGTTGCATTTTAGAGGCAATATTTTGTAATAGGGCAATTTATGTTATGCTGTATAAGAGGTTACAAAATACTTTAACTATGAAAAGTCGCTAGCTAATATAAGTACTATTATTGGCGATACAACAACCACAAACAACATATTTATGTTGGTGTTCTAACTACTTTAAAGACAATGGCTGACAAAATTACGCGCTGAACTTGGCTTGAACGAAGTTATAATACTGGTTGACTAAAATGTGTGTTTGTAAAAAGCATACCATGTAATGCATGAAAAATATCAAATGGTACATTGTAGTAAATTACAACTTGTAATGTTCTAGCAATGGTTTTAAGATTCAAAATGGAGGGAAACTATGGACATGGTGTAACTGTGATAATGATCATCATTCTTTGCCAAAATCAAAAGTTTTGAGTTGAGCGAGTAGTACTTACTGTTGTCAGCTTATTGAATGATATTACTAGTAAGTATAGTCTGATGTGATGATAACTACATTAATGTCATTTCATACCATACCTACGTTGACTAGTCTGCATTTTTGATGCGTCATGCATTCCTCATAAAGTATAATAGCTTTTGTCTGCATTGATTTAATTACCTATTTCCGGTGCAAATCGTTTTGATGAAAGTAGAGAGGCGCATGGTTACAAAGTTACAATATTGATCAATTAGTTTTTGATTACTACTGGATTATTGTCATCGTTTGGAAAGATTAAACTAAAGAAGCAATTTATTGCTGTAAAGTTTTCTTGTAGTTTTTTTTTGCATTTTATTTTGTAGTCGCATATGCCTTGTCGCTTTACGTATAATGTTTTTGCCATGTACTATATGTTGACAGTAAAATACTAGTGTGCATGAATTAATACATCTGTACTTGAAATACATGAAAGATTTCATTACTTCAGTAACCCTGACCTGTTGTTACTCCAGCAGCAGCAGCAGCATCCGATTCCCGATCCCACCTGTAGTATACAATCTCTAACTATGTAGCACAATATCTAATACAGAGGTACTATAGAGGTAGAGTGGTAGAGAGAAAGTATAGTAATGCTAGGCTGCTAGATCGAGTTGCCTGAGTAACAACTATCTCGCTGGGTGCCAAGAGTAACGGTTGGAGAAGAGTAGTGGTTGTTGAACTGATGATATATTGGTTGGCTGAAGTAGCAGATTTCGCTGGAGGAATGGTTCCTGGAGTAAATGTGCCATTTTTGGTAGAGTACATTGTGTATTTGTACATATAGGATTATTAAGATTCATCTGTCAGTCTGTCTGGAGAAAAAGTTGTCGAGTTGGTCGGTGGGTATGAGAGTAACTCATTATTTTGTCTAAAAAACTAAGGGGACTTATTTGTTTTCACCAAACGATCAGCAACTGAACTGGGCCAAACTCGTCAGTTAGGTCTACTGTGACTGTCATCTCTGTAGTGATTCGTAGCGTTAGAGAATGTAAGCAATTATGCACATACATAAATGAGTTTATATATTTTACGATATTTTTTAGCCAGAAACCCGAATCTACCCTCAGCAGTTTTTGCAAATGATGTTGTAATAAAAAACAATGTTTGTTTTTAAAGCGGAATGTAATTAAGGTAACTAACACGATTTTTAGTTGTGCTTTTACAGTATTACCGTGTACCATTTATGATGCATTACGAAGACTTGAATTTGGAGACTAGCTCATCCTTCTCCTCGTGACAATACATCCAGCATTGAATTTGAACATTGAGCTCCACCAAACTGTATTATGATGTTTTACTAGCGCCACATTTTCTGAAAGAAAATATTTGTGCAAATTATTGTTTAAAACAGTTGAAAATATATCATTTGAATTAGAACAGAGCCATGAGAGATCACGTTAATAAGTACTAAAAGTAGTGCTGCTTAGTGGATTTTCTTATGATCAATTATCAATTGTGGCACAATACTGGTATTGTGGTATTTATAGATACTATCTATTAGATAGTGTAGCAGTATAGTCCTTTGATCCTTCCTCCTGACAGTTTTTAGTGGTAACGGGAAAGCTAGCTTTATCGAAAAATACACAAGTAGAGATATATAGCTACCGCTAGCTTTTTTCTTATACACAATGGGCTTTCCGTGTAAAAAAATGCTGAAGGTGAGATGAGGCACATGTGGTAGTGTGGTCTTGGTTTTGTTCCTCCTAGAAACTCAAATTTCTCCCCCGTGCAAAGAAATTTACAGTTTTAATTTTAAATACTATAAATACTATTATTTTGCGAATAAAGAGGCTTAATCGTTACCAGCAGCAGCAGCAGGGTCAAAGCGACTAAGTAAGGGTAAGAAGAATTTTGTTTATAAAAAAGTGAACTAGGTAACATTTGCAGAGGAGGGACCCTTAAAAATAGAGCGTACGAAAAACAAAGTAAGCAGTACAGGTGGTTGCTCTAGTTGACAGTTGTTTGTGTTGTACTGGCTTGCACACTTAAAAATGGCTGGGGCTGTTGACAGTATTGATTCTGATGATAGTGCTTCACAAGATAAGACTGACAACCTCCAAACGAAGGATATCGATCGTGATTTAAATCTTCCCGAAGAATCGGTATCGAAAAAGTCTACTTGTAGCAGTAGCAATGAGGGCAGTTCCATGAAAATTTCAACTGATGTCAGAGAAGTTGCAGACACAAAGGTAACTCAGTGGTTGCCTAGTTGTGAAACACCATCAAATGGTACAGGGGAAGAAAGTCAGGAACCTGTATTACCATGTCATGAAGGTTCTAAAAGCGCTGGTAGCAAATTTTCCAGAGGTGGAAAATCCCGTCGCGGAGGAAGAGGAAACAACAAAAAAGCTAACGTAGAAAACTTAGATTTCCATTCTGCTTTATTCTCGTCACTGCAAAACAACTGCAATGGAAATGCTAATATCCCAGTTGTTGCTTCGTCATCAACAGCAAAGTTAAATAATGGAATAAATGAAGGTGTTAAAGTTGAACCGGGCTATTTGACACGGGATACGATGATTCAGCTAACGGTAAAGTTGATAAAATAAATGAAATGCCTGTTTAAGATTACTGGTAATCAAACATCAGTATCTGATGACTGATGTCGGAAAGATGTACAATTGTATTATTTTTATAGGCTAATATCAACAACGGATTTTTCTACATCAACAACGCCCTAGAGTTGCTCAAGCAAAGTCAAACGGAACTATTCCAAGCAAAATATACATTAGAGAGAATGTACAGAAGTCAACATGGCGATTTGGACCCCCCTGGTCAATTTGAAGATATGGGTCAAGATATGGAGAATGGTGAAATGAAGATTGAAGTTTCAAGTCATAATGGCCATTCCTCCATACTTGAGAATTGTTCAGAGGTAAATGTAGGCACCGCTACTGCCAGTACATCTCAAGTGGAACGTTTTCAACTTAACCTTGATCCCTTTCAGTTTATAGATGTAGGTTGCTTTCAGTAATTATATTAATAATTATTATCATCAGTTAATAAAAGCTACTTCTTCAAAAGCAGGCAGGTTGCAGTACGGCTACTCGGGGGCGCACAGTAGGTCGGGGGCTAGGAGCAAGAAGGGGACGAGGCACTGGAAGAGGGGGACGAATTGGTCAACGACGAACGAAAGAAATGAAAACTTTTCGCTCAAATTATAATTCTGAATTGTCCCATAAGGATCTTAAGAGTATCCTTAAGCAGTTACCCTTACCAGTGGACTGTAGTATGTATTCATTTTTGTTTTAGTACTTTTTTGCTTTTTAATAAACATCGGAGGTGAACCAACTTTTGCATAAATTATATTGACAGACATAGTTGACAACCAACAACCTATGGTTATCCTTTATGACTTACTTCCTATTTTGAAGAAAAAAGGACAATGCAAACCAAATTTGTATTCTGCTGCTAAAGTACGTTTTTATCATTAAGCACTTTTTCTTATTTTATTTTCTTTATTTCTAAAATTATAGTAACTTTTGGCAATTGTAGATAGAGGCTTTGTATAAGCGTCATTTGCCAACAGCATTAAAAAAGATGAAGTTCACAAACCAAATGGATCAAATGTCACCTGAACAAAACAGTATGGAAAATGATCCGGCAGAAGATGAGTTCAAGACCTCCAAGCAAGTAAGCAAGTTAACATATCCTCCTGCAAGTGAAGAAAATGGTGATAGTAGTGAACGTAAAACGCCTGTAACCACCAATAGCAGTAGCGCTGGCTCGGACCAAAGTTCAAAAGGCGTAAAAAAATTGCCACATTGGAGATCATTAAGAGTGGATCCTGAGATCTTAGCCAGAATAAAAAAACGTGTTCATGACGAACTGGATCAGAAAGCAAAGCTGAGATTGGAAGCTTTAGAATCGCAATCTACTTCAAGTAAGATATGTTTACTGTCATCATACATTGTTTAAATTTAATTTAAACGTATTAAGTCAAGTCAATTCACTGATGTAGCCCAGTATACTTTAGTGGTTGTTGCTTAATGTTAACAGTTTAGATTCTGAACATTAGATTTAAGTCACAGAGAACTCGACTTTGCAATAATTATATAAAATCATCCTTATATAATGCAGATGTTCAGACGGAAGTTAAACCATCCACCTCTTCCTGCATGGGTTTCCCGCAAAAAAAATTTTCAATCGAAAAAATATCGACTCATTCTTCAACTACAAATAGTACAACCAGTGGAAGAGCAACACCACCTGATGAAGATATGATTGACCTTACCCTTGGTAAGGATAATTGTGGATGTAACGATAAATTTTTTTTGGAAAATGGTAGCACTGCTGTTCTACAGGAAGGTAGTGACGCTGAATACGGGAAAAATAAATCATCAGAAACAACTTTTGACAAAACCACAACAACTGAGGAATTTGATGACAGTAGTAAACGTAATCGCTACAGTACGATCTGACTCATAATTTCAAAAGAGCTAAGTTTTAATTTCATGTATTTATTTACCAAAAGCAATCTATTCCAGTTATAATCGACAAATATTAAGGACGGGCAGGATGAGGCTTTTCAGTTTTTGTCAGCAGAATTTCAATTGCTTTACACTATAAGAGTATAGCAATGAAGCTTATATATAGCTTAGTATAATCTTTATGGACTATGCGCTTTTAATTATACTTTATAAAAATATACGATGGAGATAAATAGCAACAATTAGCTCTTTTTCAATAACACCTTCCATACTCTTGAGCCAATTTGACTCAAAATTCGCACAACAATTTATTAAACTAGAATTTTTAAAGCAAGATTGGTCAACGGTTGCCGTTACACAGTTACAATTCCTTAATTAAAAACCATGCACATATGTCACATAAAGTTTGACTAACAATATGAATCCAAAGACAGCTTTTTAAATTTTTAAAGAATACCCATTAAAAAAATAGTGGTATTTTCCAGCATAATTATTAGAAGAAATCATTTTCCTTTATTTTACTTTCGAAAAATATAGTATGGCTTTTTTAAAAGATTTATTGAAGATTAATTACGACGGCTAATGCATACTGATTTGTAGTCTGTCCGACGAGACTTTGACTACGGGTATCACGATTCTTGCTTCAGTTTACGTATGTGTGCGCGCGCAGCTGTAATACTAAGGTTCAAGTTTACTGCAACGAAATTTGTTGACATTTTTATTAATAAAAAATATCATTTTGCAGGTGAATATAATATGGATGAAGACGATGTAGTCAATGTAGACCAGGAAAACGTGATGGCGGAAAGGGATGAAGAAGAAGATCAATTCCAGCATGATTTGCGCTTGGCGATTCAAAGGTCCTTAACAGATCTTTAATTCCATAATATAGTTTGTATAATTTATATTTTGCATTATGCTATCCAGTGAAACATGTATATGTATGCAGTATTTGTTCAAGCTTGTTTTGTACATTATTTAATGTTTAAGAATTTATTGTATGCATATTAATATACAGTGTTCATTTGTATTTACACAAAATTTCTGGTTGGTAATTTCTGGTTGGTACTTGTATGATTAAAAATTAAGACTAATAATTTTGGAAGAATTATACTTATGGAAGCTACCATACTACTACTGTACTAATATTACTATTATTATTACTGTTTGCTGTAATAACCGAAAGTAGGGTGTTATTATCTGTTGTATACCATGACTAAACTGTAAATATGACAAAATTAAAATAGAATAAATTGACTAAATAATAAGCTAATTGGTTTGCGCAGTACAATTATTTGTTTTTTTTTGCATTATGGCTAATTGCTTTTAATTTTTCTGGCAACGAAAAGTGTAAGCGGGGAAAAAGCGAGGAATAAACAAAATTACTAACGCCTATTTCATATAAACAGGAAATTTTCTTTGCGTGTGGTACAATGAATTTTGGAAAATTACTATCTATTGTGTGGAATAACAAAAGGGGACCTGTGACATGTCAGTCTAATAGAAACAATTGCCTTTAATTGAAAGTTAACTTACAATTAATTGTGATGTAGGATTGATTTGGTCTGGTCATATTCTCGAGCACCGAGCACTGTGTATTATGTTTTCGTATTATGTGCTCCAAAAGGGAAAAGGACGTACAGTGTAAGTGTAATGCAATAATGCCACAACAAGACAAAGGAAACTGAACAAAGACTAGTGGAGTGGAGGAAATGGACAGCACAGTAAATAGTAGTGTCCAAGCTATGATATGATCAAACAATAAGCTGTTACTCTTTCCATTGTACGTTCCGCTTACATGTAGTACAACTCAGCCATAGAGTATGTGCACTAAAGAAGAAAGTGCAGTTGGCCTCAACCAAATGGAGCAAAAGCTTTAAAGCCATGCTCAATGCTCAAGACAAGTTATACGACAGAATGAATGTAAATGTAAACTAGAACACGTGCATTGTGCTGAGTACTGACTCAAAAGAGTTTTTGCTGTGCTTGTTTGTTTGTGAATAAATAATAATTACACTGTAATAATTATTGTTAATGTAGATGTGGAAAACTGTTTTATTATTACTATTATTTATTAGCAAAAGTTGTCTGCAAGTAGTTAGTTTAGTGTGTGACTAGTTAGTGGTTTACACAAAAGTTAATACAATGGTTAAGGTTCGGGGGAAGAAAGTTAGTCTAACGACATCGGAATATGTTACAAAGGATTTAGTAGGACCTAAGGGGAAGCGTAAAGTTTTAAAGGCCAAAAAGAACGCTACCAGCATTCCTACTACCCGAAAAAACATCAAGAAGCAAGCATTGTTGAAGAAGAAAAAGGGCAATGTTAAGCAAGCTGCAGACGAAGAGGAGGAAACTACGCAAATTGGGACGGTGATTGGAAATGAAGTGCACCTTGAAGATGTGAGATCATCTGATGCTCCAGTTGTTGGAAAGGTTTGATTTTGTGTTGATTACATGTATAAAATTGAAAAGAGAAAACACACGAGTTGGCTATAATAGTTTTTTTCGTTGGTTAATTTTAATTTTCGTTTTTTTCAATGTAGAGAGGGTGGCGTAATAAGCAGCGCCTGCTGGTATTTGGCTCCAGGGGGATTTCTTTTCGTGGGCGACACTTCATGGAAAATCTTAGACGGTTGCTTCCTCATGCAAAAAAGGAGAGCAAAATGGATAAAAGAGATACCATAACTGCAATAAATGAGGTAAGATAAATCTACTGGATAATGTAATTGTTGGATGTAAAAAATAATTCTCTTTTAACTACAGATTTGCGAAATGAAAAACTGCAATAAATGCATGTTCTTTGAAGGAAGAAAACAGGATATTTACATGTGGCTCTCTGAGACTCCGGATGGACCATCAATGAAGTTTCTTGTTGAAAACAGTAATTCTATTTTTTAACTTTACATTACGTAAAGAATGACTCGTTTCATTGTTTTACAATTTCTATTTTTTTTGTGAAATTGAATGAAAGAAAATATTAACAAGATTAGACTGGCATTCTCGTAGAACAAAATACTAAAAAAAATTTTAATTTAGGACCACGCTTTTGCCTTAACCCGATTCGTATTTTCGGGGACAGTTTCAGTGGCAAAACTATCTGGAGTAACCCCCATTACATTTCTCCAAATAAATACCGGACTTCATTGAAAAAGGCATCAGCTGGGAAGTATATTAACAAAGTTCAGCAAAAGATCGAATATGAACGAAGTAAACCTAAAAGTTCCTACAGACTAGATCCATCCAATGAAATATTTAGCATTGATCCAGACAACGTTGCAGAGTCAAATTAAAACATTCATTCGGATCAAGATCTCTCGTGTCTTTTGAAACCAAGTTTTGACTAAAATGAATTATGTATTGACGACAAACAATTTCGTAATTGTTAGATACAGTTTATGCATCTACCGCATTCACACCTCTTATGTTTGTACTACGTACCTTAAACTTTACTTTTTCAAATACAACAAATCTTTTGGTTAAAATTTAATGTTTGTTGTGTGCTATTTTTAATAAATATTGCTGTAAAATCCTTGCGCCTAATGAAATTTATGATGCTGCATCTAGTAGTTTAGAAGCTAGCACTTCATTCAACTGCATATTCAACAAAAACTTAATAAAAACGTAACAATAATCATGAATTATTTTGCTGAATAACCTAACAACTTGCCTTACCACTGATCAACTAGATTTTCTTACTAAAGGCGTTTGTAAGTATTTCAAATCAATAAAACAAGATATATTAATCTATTTGGTATCATTACTCCCTCCCAGCCCCAGCATTTGAAATAGAATGTTCCAGCTTAATAAGACAATACCCAGATTTTCAAAAATTAAACAAAAACGAGTTTAGCATTTTATTAGATAATCGGCACAAAAGCCTGACAAAGATAAAATGTCGAAACAGTTTAATTTTTAATGATTCAAGTGTTTTATAAATTAATAGGATTATACTTGTGAATACTACTGATCCTTTGATCCGGAAAATTCCTTTCGGTTTTGTAGATAACTTAAATTTTAAAAATGACGCATTTTAGGCAACTTCTAGATTAGAGGCTCTAAGTTAAAAATCTTATACTCAGATTCGATTCTTTGTGACCAGTGATCGATCACATACACCAGCGAAAGTAGTTGAAAATTGAGATGAAAAATGCAACAAGCAGTTTTGTTGACATACAACATTATATAGTTCGTATATATACATGTAGATTATATTATATTTGTAGATTTTGACGAGTCATATAGTGCTAAGAGATTATGAAAACAGCATTTAAAAATTGGATGTCAAGAATACTTCTTGACACGGAAGTTATTGAATACTACTAGGTACGGATATCATATTTTTACCAGAAACAGACTGGTCACGAGGACAATAGAAATGGAAAGTAAACCATCAATCACTAGTCGCCTGTGTTATTGTGCCAATGAAAACAAGTATGTTTTGGAATTGTCACCGTATAGATGTCAAAATTTTAAATCATAAAAGGAAACACGTCTGGGAGGCAATAAATTAAGTTTTATTTAAGTTAAGAATAAATTATAATTCTTCTGCATAAATATGTTTGTTTCAGTGACGAAGAATGTAAAAATGAGACTTGCACATTTGTATACCTATTACTATGTATATTTATGTTATGATTTTGCTGGAATTCCCCATCCTTGAGATGGTTGTCCCCATCCTCCATTGTTATTAGCCAAATTATTTCCATTTGTGGCGGTCGCAAAGTCCGAAACGATTATATTATCAAACGAAAAGATTGTATTTGAAGTGGGTACAGTCGACACTGCAATCGCTTCAGCATTGCTTACAGACATTGTGGAGTTGTTTTCGGGGTAAGAGTAAAAGTCCACATTTTGCCATGCCGTTCCGGCAGTAGCATTATCAGCACTTGCAACCACACCGTTCCCATTGGCGCCACCTTAAAATCCATTCATTTAGAATTATCATTATCGTAATTCAATGTTAACTTAATCTACCTGTATTTCTAACTTGCTTACCTTCCACTGCAATGGGTGCAGAAAATGATGCGTTCATGGCTAGCGGATCCACACCGTTGCCGTAGGCAATTGCAGTAATGTTATCTGAAGCCGTTGATTGTTGGGAAAGATTTTGAATTGATTCGATGGATGTTGCTGAGGCCGTTGCTCCTTCCTGTGTAGCTGACCACCCCCATCCACTTCCGTGTGTTTCCTTGGCGGTGAGAGGAAGGTCAGTTACAGACGCAGAGACGTCAGGGAGGTCAGTGACAGAGTCGGCAGGAGCTAGAGGAAGGTCAGTGACAGTATCTCGCCATCCAACACCATTCTCTTCCCATTCATCTCCTTGTGCGGTCCAACCCCAGCCATTATTATTATTGACATTCGTTCCATTAGCTGCCTGCCCTGAACTACTTATCACAAGTGAACCTGCAGACAAACCAGCACTTGTCTGTGGGTTGCTGACAATACCTCCACTTACAACTCCGGTGAATGAAAAGGAAGAATTATAAGTTGCTCCTTGATTCAGAGAGCTATAAGCACCATCGACAACTGCACTGGCATCTCCAACTGATGCCAGTCCCCCTCCGGGAGCAAAGGAATTGGTCTGAAACTGAGCATCAGCGAGCTGATAGTTTGTAACGCTCATATCCATGGTTCCATCATCTGCTGAAATTGCTTCGAAGACGGATGGATTGCTCTGTGTGTCGCTTCCAGCCATTCCTTCCACTATCATTGTTTGGCCAAAAGCTGCAGTGTCTCCTGATGAACCTGCGCAGATAAACCAGAGGGAAAAAAATAAAGACGGATTTTTAAATATAATTTACAGAAAATAAAGTGAATATATGATTTTAAAAAATGAAAATAATTTACGGGACACCCACCCCAACCCGGATTTCCAGTAGTAGTTTCAGGAGAATTAGTCCATTCGTCCAATCTCTGCAATATTTCTGCTTCCAGCACCTCCAATGGAAGTGAATACACGGTTACGACAAGGAGAAGTGAAAAAACCACTCCAACCGTGCTAAAATAAGCAGATTTTCTCGACATGATACACAATCAAGATGAAATAGGAAGATGTAAAATCTAGCAAAGTTGATCTTGTCAGACTCAATTCAAAATTGTAACTGGTGAGTAAATACCATCATGTCATGAAATAAATGAGTGAAAGATGAAGCGAATGAGTAGCTGACCCGAAGACGCATACTATGCCGACTGCACACTAT
>JAHZMT010002354.1:0-14250 GCA_027743785.1 Sinhomidia bicolor
TTGAATAGAGCAAGGAGAATTGATTTCAAAAACCGATGTTTATTTTGTAACAAGTACATTCTTCTGCACACTCCGTTCACTCGCACACACACAAAGCATCCAAGAAGAAGAAGCAATAAAGAAGGAAGAAAAACCAGATTACGCGAAAAAACGTGCAGTGCAAATGCAAAAGAGTATATATACATACTGCAGTCATCATAAGTTAGCCGTTGCTTCAGATGTTCAGATTGTAGAGATTGAATTTTATGCATCAATCTTTTGAAAAGAAAAACTTATTTATTTCTGCAATTATTGCTACATTGTTAATAATGTTGAGAATAGTGACTTCTTCAATACACGATAAATGCCTTATATATGTATGTATGCATGCATATAGTAAAAAAAAGTTTTTTTTAAGTACAGGCATTATTGCTAAAATTATTATGCATAATATATTCCAAATGTATGGTATATGCACTAATACATTGTAGTAAAATGTACGGTTTAGAAAAGTATCAAAAAGATGATGACGACATCGTAAAGAACAAGTAACATACAACAAAACAAGGCATCTTCTGTGGTTCTGCTTTGTGGTATGCATAAAATGCACATAATTTGTAACGGAATTCAAAAATTTTAATGTGGTTCTGGTT
This sequence comes from Sinhomidia bicolor, assembly GCA_027743785.1. Lineage (NCBI taxonomy): Eukaryota > Metazoa > Arthropoda > Collembola > Entomobryomorpha > Entomobryidae > Sinhomidia > Sinhomidia bicolor. The sequence goes on from JAHZMT010002354.1 coordinate 633, forward strand.
CTCATTGTAAAACACGAAAGTATATTATCATCATCATCACATTTTTATTACGTGCAGTGCAACAAAGTAAAGCGTACATATGTAGAATTTTGTGGTTAAATGACCGAAATATTATTAACAGTTTCTTCTGGTATGGATCAACATACTGGTGTAAAATTTTGAGAAAAAACTCGTGTCATGTACCGGAATCAAAAAACATCAGAATTCTGACGTCTGAAATTCGTTACCAATTTTATACAGTGATTAATGTACTTTTGCGCTATTTATATGTTTTTAGACATTTCTCAAAACTGGCTTCTTGGAGTCCACATTATGCATTTGAGCAGTATTCCAACTACGTTTCTAAACTGATTCTCATTATGGCTATAAGACAATATGTTACTGGTAGGGTAGAACTGGGCAGATGTATCGATTGGGTTTTTTGAACTTTATAAGGGAAACTCGATGCAAAATTATTAGCGCGATAAAAGTTACAAGCTACTACAAATTTGTCATAAACACTTGTATTAGCTGTAATGCTACCGTAACGTACTTACAAGGCAAATCTTACAAGCATCCTTCTTGTCCACTCATTTTTTCTAAATGGTAGTGCTACTTGCAAAGATCATATTATTATTCAATTCAGTCGCATTTTTTAAACATCATCGCGCTTTTCTTCCTAGCACACTACTGCTGCTGAAATGCAACGGTCCAATGGCAGCAACAATGGAACCTCATTACTTTGACCAGTTTGACCTCAATAATACATAGACATCAATTCATTAGTGAAATATTTATGCTCAGCAATATCATTATGTATATTATTGTTCTTCTATCCTTTGTAATACTAGTCAAAAAGGTTACCTTGAATTGAGCACCTCTCTATGCATGTAAATACAACACTTTGATACGAAAAAATAACCTTAAATTGCATGTACGAACTACGAACATAACTCGTGTGCCATTTTTATTTGCTAAAAAAAGCATGTCAAACATCACAAAATATTCATTGATAAAGAAAGCTTCACAGTTGGGCACAAGTTTTTGGTGGATACCATTTTGTTTTCATTCTACCTTTGACTTTTATAATAACTGGTTTCTTACAATGCAAATGGAAAAGTGACAATGCATAATAATACTATGTTGAGCGATTGCTTATCTATATTTAAAATGTATGTATATTTAGCATTATAACTGCACATAGTAGTGTACATGAACAAGAAAAATGCAAAGTACCAAATTTCTATTTTCTTCTTTCCAGGTTGACTTGGAGCATCAACGTGAAGTATCGAAACACGAAGGCGCCGCACTAGCTCAACTTTGGGGTTGCTCGTTCCTTGAAACTTCCGCAAAAAATCGAACTAATGTAAATGACGTATTTGCAGAAATAGTTCGTGAAATGAATTGCCGGCCAACGAAAAGTAAACAATCGTATTGTTGTAATTGCTCTTCGTCTTGTTGCATACTTTGACGAGGAGGTTATACTTTCATCCTTTCTACCAACATCACCCTCTTCACCTCCAAATCCAACTATAAACTAAATAATAAATTATATTATTTGATGTAAGAGAACAAAAAACTGGCGACGACAGCAGCAACGTAGAGACCGAGACTACTACACAATACGATTCGTACTGTACTGTTAACTACTTTTCAATACCGATTCTTTGTTAAAAAATATTATTCAAATGAAACCAGAAACTCAGAAAATAGCGGTTGAAACAATAATTATTAATAAAGTAAATACCTAAAAAATACAATTTCAATGTAGTGTACAACTGCTAAGATGATATAATTTATATAAATAAATAAAGATTGAATTTACTACTCTTACATACATGATGCATATTATATCATTTTTATATATCGTTTAGGGTATAAGAATGACTTAAGATATAAAGTATATATATATAAATAAAAATAAATATTCTATATTCATATGACGTAGAAAGTTTAAAAGATGGAATGGCAAAATATTATTATTACACTTATTGTTAAACAAATAATTTTGTTTTATAGCATTTACTGTTTTAGAGCATTTATTTAGTGAAAATGTCAATTTGCAAACTTTTCATTAATTTAAATCCTTTTTGACAGGTAGTTATAAAATTGCGTGTGTTATTCAACAACAATCCACGTCAACGTGTCAACTGCCCAGACTAGACTAATTAATATGTGCTGAAGGTATTAAACACACTGGTAGTGGTTTATTGCAAAACTAAAGCCATCAAACAGTTTAAACTAAATATAACATGAAAATTCAATCGTGCCCTGTACAATAACACAAAGAATGTAATCAATTTTATAGAAACATGGGCTTCGAGAACATGTTTTTAATAATCAGAATTAACTCTCTGATTGAATGAAACTACACTTATGCAAGTCGTGGGAGTAAAATATTTTTCAATGTGGTTGATAAAAATGCTAATTTTGTAAATTTGTAATAATAATGTTTGTACGAAAAAAACCTTTCACCAGATCTTGTAAAGAAATTTGTGGTGGTAGGGCCAACATAATTCAGCAATGGTTTTCCACCCGCACATTTACATTTTAACAGTTGTTGGTAATTGGCACTTTAAGTTTAGGCCTATGAGATGTTAACGCGATGTCGATATTTGGAACAAGATAATTATTTATACATGTGTAATATTTGTATTTTACGATGATTCATGTTATATTTTAAAACAACTCGTGTGTATAATGAATGATAATGTGAAATTAGGCCAAAAAAGCTTTTTAATGGGCATAATTACTAGTTTGTACCGCATGGACCTTCCAAACAATAACCGTTCATATCAATTCAACCTAATGAGAATTCTAGTTTGCAATATTTGCATGTTTGGACATTCTTGATTTATGCAACAAGTATTGTTATTTCAAAAATATCAGGTCGTATTAAACATTAAAATATCATCATTTTTTGTGAATTTTTAGCAAGTCAATTATTCCTTTTGTGAAAAATCCGTTAATAGCTTTTTGGCTGTATTCAACGTATATACCTAATATATATCAAATCACAAAAAATTAAAATACAAAAAATTATAGGCTCCGAAACAATATAAAAAACAATTAAAATACCTGTGTATTCCGTGCTTTCTTCTCGGATTTATTCAAGCCATAATATATTATTTTAACAGAATTTAGTATAAAATGAGACGCCAATATTATAATCGAATTATCCTCGTATTGTTCATATATATAAAAAATAATAAAAACGTTTGAGTGTTTTAGTAATTTTATCCTATCGGTTTGACATTGTTGCTGTATTGTATTAAACATCTGAATAATTTAAACTTCAAATGATGATGTGTTATTACTACTACTTATGATTTATTTTTTAATGAAATATGATCAACACCGTTCCTACTCCATTTTACTTTACCTGTTTACTTTAGTAAAACGGATCACTGCTATGAATAAAAAATAAACGCTGCCCTTTGTGTCTAAAATCAAAAAAATGTAATAGTCTAACAATGTGTTGGTGTACGTGTAATTTTGATAAATAACATGCCTACTCTTTATTATTATTATTACTATTATGCGCATACGTACATGCATACTTATGATTATTCATATATTTATAATAATGTGAAAACTGTAACATTATTATCATTATTATTATTATTCATGTTGCCAAGCTTTGTTTGATTGTTTTTAAGTTGAAATAAAAAAAATATTATTACAGAAACTGTGTAACGCATAAAACGAAAATTGTAAAATTCAACCTCAAACGTTCAAAATCTTTAACTTTATTTTCATCAATTTGGATAATGTTTATTAGTACTCCCAGTACTCCACTTTCATCATGTATAATCTAATTACTTTAATAAATCTTAAAAATCGCATATAAAAAACGACAGATTTTAAAAGCCAAGAAAGATGAGAAAAACTTGTAACAAGTAAAATCTTGTCCATTCTGCATCAAAATTCTGACTTGTGCTGCTTTTTGCTAAACATATTTCATGAAAAAATGTGAATGGTTCCATTCAATTCGCAACATCAATCGAATTTATAAATCATAGTATTTTATTCAAAAATGCGTTCAACGAATTTTTATGTACAGTAAACACGGATGGATCATAGCATCAACATTAGATTTTTGTAAATTAATAAAATAGATTTGCCCATCTTTTTTGAGCCAGGAAACGGTCATGAAAAAAGAAACATTCCAGTACATTCGTTCTTATGAATGTCTACACTAATCCTGAAAGCACAGATAAACTGAAACTAAACTTTACTCATTTTGTGTTTTTGAAAAGAATGCATTTGTGATAAAAAATAGATAATGTTTGTCAAAATGGTATTTTTCTCTTTTTAAACCAACTATTTCATATATATTTGGGCTTAGGTAAATATATATGTACATTTATTATATATTCCTGTACCTTTTACACAAACATTTCATAATCTCACCCTGATTTAGCCATCTTAAAAAATCAAATACCTACTGCATAGCTATAGATGTTTCATTATTTACCTACAAATTCTGACGTCAGAGGTACGCATATCCTCCTGATTTCAGATGAGGAAATAATGAGAATCCAGTATTTTGTGTACCCACACATAAATTACGAATCCAACCGTAAAATTAATTAGAGTTTCGTTCACCATCACCACATAGTCATTTCACATTACTATTGTATTGATCGAAAGAGACGTAGTCGGAGACAGTTCACAATACTATCGACAAGTTTTTCCCCCTGTGTTAGCAGCGTAACGTTCAACAAGCGAGCACACGAGCGTAGGTACTATAGCTAATGCATATAAGAGATGTCCTCCTGCCTCCTACAAGTCCTACACTACTTCCTACCTACATTGAACCAAGCATTGAACATTGATGATGATAAGTCCAAATGGATATTGGAGACCTCCATTCTTCATATTCCTTTTCCCAAATCATATGGATGGGTGATTTTGACATGGCAAATATCGCAATGGTAAAAAGGAAATGACATTTCGTCACGTCATATGACCAACCACATATGAAGTGACACGTTATCAGTTCCAGTACTCTAATACTACAATTGTCTTGTGTTTTTGTGAATCAATTTAATTGGGTATTGGGTACTTATTACTTATTGATTTTTTTCCTATTGAAAATTGGAGTTTTCAACGTATCCAAAATCAATCTCCATTTTGATAGTCCAGTATTATCCAAACAAACACACAAAAAGTTTTGATACATTTATACGTATGAACCAGGTACCTTACTTAATTGTGATGTTGATGTTGGGATTGAATATTTAAAAGAAGAAAAACGGATACTTGAAAAAAGTTATAATGACACCACCGGTAAAGCAGCTAAAATTGTCGGATGACGACGAGGGCAATAATCCCCTCTTTATAATATCCGTAAGTAGAGATTTTTTAAATGGATTAAATGATAACTTTTATTAGTATGTATTTTAAAGAAAAAAATGTCTGTGATGCATGGCTATTGACTATGATTCTTTATTTTATAAATGTTATTATTTTCATTCCTTGTCTTATTTACTTCCAAGGTATTGGAAGCACTATTTAGTTTTCTTGACGTGAGAGACCTGAAGCGATGTCGTCTTGTATGCAACCTGTGGAAAATAGAAGCGTTTCGTGTATTAAGAAAACGCGCTTGCGTAAATCTCACTTCAAATGTCAGGCAGCAAATATTTCTGAAATCGGAAATGGCACACTTGTTTAAGAGCTTTTCCTTTAACGTGTGCAAATGGAATGAAACGATTGCAAACTACTTTTCAGAGAATCCTCCCAACAATCTTGAAGTAGATGTTGATCTCGTATTGAACGATGACAATAATGAAGAACTCAAACAATTAGTACATCTTGTGCTGTCACAAGCAAATTCACTAGTTCGGCTAAATGTGAATGTCGACTGTACTAGAACTGGAACTGAAGAACTGGATATGTGTACACATTTAAAAACAATGAAGATGTCGAAACTGAGAGAACTCGCCATTGATGGGAAACGTAGTAATGAAGCCACTTGGCTGCAAGTCTTGTGGGTCTGCATCTGCAAGAATTCGCCAAATCTGGAAAAGATTTATTTAAGGAATTTTGCTTCAGATGAATTATGGGACGGAATAACTGGCGCTACAAATTTTTGTAATATAACTGAACTTGGGTATGTTCACGACCGAAAAAGGGCCGTTCTGGGTATGCATCAGCAAATAATGCTGAATCCACTACCACTGTCTACAATAAGACGTCTTTGCATACCATTCCAAGATGCAGACTCTTCTCTGATTACTGGCATATTGTACAAAGTTGCTGCAACATTACAAATATTAGAGTTTTATACTCAAGATGAAACTCCTTTATCACCTATCGAGTTTCCTGCGATGCCAAACTTGAGAACTTTGGATGCGGGTAGCTCCCAGTTTTCCTTTCCCACCATATTACCAGCCCTGTTTCCAAAATTAACTGAAATCAGGGCTACTTATTGGGATTGGGTGTACAGCCGAGAGGACTTACCAGACGTACACTATTACTGGAGGACAGACGATCCACATTCTGGAGTCATTAATATCCATCTTCGTTTTCCAAATTGGGACGGTTTGGATTTTCAATACAGAAAGCTAGAAAATTTCAACGATTTCTCTGAAATTTTACATGAAAAGTTTCCCGCTGCAAGGAATTTTACATTCCACAATATATCTCTTTGTAATGACGTCAGACAAGGCTTGGAAAAATTTGCAGAGGTTTTCGAATTCGCGTATAAGTCCTTTAAAATCGCCAGCTACTCTACCGAAATATACGATGCTAGTCCTTTTGAAATTGTCGCTACTGAGCACTCTCAACTATCTCGAGGTATTTATCATAATCAACGAATAATCTTTTTTCCTTCTTTAAGAAAACTCTTGATTTGAAATATTTTAAATATTTGTCATTTTTAGTTGTAATATGCTTTCAAATATATTTTTCATTTTTTCATACAGAACTTGAAGTTCTAGATTTATGTCCAAAAGATTGGCCCCATGTATGGAGCAGACAACCAATTCTGCTATCTACAATACGCGACGAATGGCTTCCGATGTTGTTACATTTTGGCAAGCTTCGAGTTTTAAAACTGCTTTGGGTATGCATGCAATATTTTTCTAATATTTTTATATGAAGCATGATATTACTTTAAATTTTTATGGCTTTTACGCAGGCGAAAAATTTGTTCTCCAGACTGAATTTGTCCGACAAAAATGTTCTACCTAACTTGGTCCATCTAGAATTTGTCGGGAATCTATGTGTCAACAGATTTCAACGCGCTACAATTCGACACAATCGACCTGAGTTGAAAATGGTGCAACATAGATGTTTATGTAATGATGAGGATTGGTGGTACATGACCGACACCAATAGCGGGAAGATATTTCAAAATCTGTTTTCATCGGGCTCTAGGGGCGTAAAATCATTTTTTAAGAAAATTTTATTTCATAATTTGTTAGGTTAAGTTGACTACAGGTATTATTACCCGACTATAATAATAATATTAGTTGTATAGAGGAGGTTTCACGACACTTCTACTTAGGTAATTTTACATCTTAAATTCGCCAACGCAAAAAGCAAATCTAAAGTCGTTATATAAAATAATTGTACTCTACTATTTAAAATTTAAATTAGCATAATTATAAAGATCATTTTTGGAGTCTCATTCCCATTACAGGGTTTATATAATGTTACACAAAGTTTACATTACAGAAAAAAATCAATAAAATATTTAATTTTCTGGTTTTAATTTGGCCTTGAGCCTTGAGGGCTTTGCTGTGGAGCAACAGCAGTTCTGCTAGCTGCAACATTTCCGGTAGAACTTTTCTGATCTTGATTACGTAATCCCATGACCCCCATCTGCAAACTTGAACCGAAATAGCCATACTCTGATTTATACTCGTCTATCACATCTGGCGGTTTTCTCATGGACTTGAGCACAGGACACACTTGTTTCTGAAAATAAATGTATAAAAAATTCTTTAAACCTGATACGAAATAAGAATGAAGAATATTATATTCAGACGGGTACCGTACCACAATCAAGCCTTTTATCTTTTGTGCAGAGGCTTTGTCAGCTTGAGTATGGCCAACTCCTTCCAAACAAAATTCTACACGCGTTCCAATGTCGGAAATACGATACTTGGTATTATTTCATGTAACTGAAATTATTAAAGATGATTAGTTATTAGTACTATAATGCAAATGCGTCTTCAACAATGATAATGTTTAACAATATAAAAAATGCATAACGAACATATTTTTCCAGGTATAAAGTTTGATTATCCAAAAGACTTTTCACCATCCTCATCAAATATATAAGCAATGCCAAATTGGACTGGACCACGTTAACACGAACACCTTCAGCGATAAATGTACAAAGCCTCGGCAGCATCTCATATAAACCAGGGTCGTTTGATAAACTTTGAAGAGCTTCCTAATTTACATCAAATACTCGTATTAAAATTTTATCGAAAATTCTTCAAGATTAAAAGTAGGAAATTAAAAGACAAATAATTTTTACACTGCGTCGTGTTTCATCTGAGCCAACACAAGCTTCAGTGATTTCCTTGTAATACAGTTGTTGTTCTACTGAGAGTTCATGAGTTGCAAGTTGCTTGACAAAGACTTGTTCACTTGTTTTGAATTTGAGGGGCTTTCCAACGGTTGGGGTAAATGGACCTGCACCTTTACCTTTGCCCCCTTTGCTGTTTTTATTAGCAGGATCAGTACTATCGTTTCTTTGCTGGTCTTTGGATTGGGGCGGAGGATTTTCCGGTATTGATGGTTGAACTCCTTCGATAGCTAGCCAATGTGTTCGCAAACAAACTTCTTGAGGAACTTTGGGTATAGGTGAGCTTACGATCTCTGAAAGTTCTACTTCTTTATCCTCAATAAAATGAATTTCTCTTCCTCCTCCACTAGCAAATCGAAACGGTAGAGCTTCAGGACCTCCTAAACCATACAAGGGCTACACAAATAACACATTCACCATTTTTATTTTTTTCCTCCAGTTTATCTAAGATCGGTCTCCCTGTCCTCTAATCAATGTACAATATTTTATTAGGTAAATTAACCTACCTCAATATTCTTCACTTTCAAGGCATGATCAATGTCTTGAGTATTTAGTTTAACTCTTCGACCCAATTCCATGAATTTTAACGCATCTTGTACAATGCACTTTAGCCTGTACGTTACATCTTCTGCCAGCTCTTTCGCTGCATCATCTTGTAAATTCGAAACTCCTACAGACTCTGCCATTGCCTTTACAGAATCAACATACAGCATGGCTGAACAAGGCACACCTCCACTCCCACTGGGAGCACCTCCAGAAGCTCCAGCTCCTTGAAAAAACAGTTCCTTATCTGCCATTTTAATATTTTAGTATTCAAAAGTTAAGGGCAGTAAAAGTGAGTGCGAGTGACGTGAATGAAAGAAAAATTAGCACAATATTCTATCAAGTCGTGCCATCTACCCACTGTGGTGACTTCACCATTTAAAGATAAGCTTATTTGAAACACATTCTCGTTAACTCCTTATTAGAAACATCTGTCCGTTTTTTAATTTTTTTCCAAACTTGTCCTTAACTATGAAGAATGAATGCAGAAAATCATCACAAAATAAATTTAGCTCACGCAAGTATGCTAGTAAATGCACTTAATAAAATACACCGAAACTTAACATTAATTAATTAATAAAAAACAATAAATATCAAATTATTTTGTAAAAAATATAGAGATCAGCCAGTTTTGCTTGTAAAGTCGTAGCTAAATTGTTAAGTGAACCAGCCGTTGTTGTAGAACGAGCGGCGGAATTGAGAATAATAAAGACCTTTTATGCGTTTTCTATCATTCAGGTCCGACGACCGTTCTGTTGAAATTTGTTTACATTTCCGTCATCAGTGTCTGTAAAAGTTCGTTTCCCTAGACCTTGGTAAATTTTAATTTTTAGACGTTCGAAAGCGCTTCCGAGTTAGCGGAGTGCCGGACGAACGAACAGACTCAATTGGCAAGCCTGTCTGTCTGACTTCAGTGTACTTACATTTTACATACGGCAATGCCAAAACAAAACAACCACTTTTGTAAAACTACTCTGTAGCGGCAAAAAATGGGGGCATTGCAAATATTGCAATGAATGATTGTTTGATGTTACTACAAGCGCGACCATCCAGTACTATACCATACAGCAGCGAATTATAGACGTGCAGAAACTCACATCCAGTTTGCGTTTGCCAACATAAACTTCATAAACGTCGATTTTGATTTTATGTACTTTCTTTCTACCACTTATCTAATTTTAATATTCGTAATTCATTATTAGTTTGGATGCATTAATATTTGAGAGTTAACGAAAACTTTGTATATGTAAAAATTGTTTTATTAGTACCAAAGGCAAAGGATGTATTCCGGTATGATGATGGAATTGCCATCATGAAAATGAAATTAATTATTGAAAAATTGAAAAACAATGAAAATAAAAGTAAAAAAACAAAAATGTTAGCCACTAAAGAAAAACAAAAGGAATAATGATCCTTATTTATCTGACGTTCAATCAAGCCAAAATTTGACTGGTACAAAAAATGTTGGAATGCAGATTAAATCGTGTAATTAGTGATTCGACATTGATACATACGTACAAATCTTTTTAAGCTATAATATGGAAATGCTTCATGTCATGTCATCAACACTAATGTAATAATGGCAATGAAATTTAGCCTATTACAGATTGAAATCAAAATTGTACTTCACAATTAATCCAATATTACCTCATTTTGCCCCAGTTAAAGCCAATATCATGATATGATGATATGATGAATGATGACGATGACCATGAGAGTTTGTAGCAGCACTTTTCCATGACTTATGATTCATAGTTGGCTTTAATCAGTTATGTGACATACCGTACGTCACATATGCCTAATATCCATTTCTATACTTGATCGTTGTATCCTCAAACAATTTATTTTTTTGTCAAATATCTATTTTTATAACGTTCTATATAATTTATTTGCGCTAACGGTACTACTGACTTGTGACAACTGCAGGCAGCATTTGATTGTCAAGACACAGTTCCCGTTTACCAAATTGTGCTGGTTCTTATGCTCTTTTCATTTCCTCGTTGTATCTAAAATTATTGTAAGACCATTGGAGTTTGTTTCCAAACTCCAACAGTATGAGTATTTTTTGAGCTTTGCAATGAATTTAGAAGGCCGGATTTTTGGAGTATAAAAAGAGTTCACAGAATCTCAATATTTACGATTCCATCCTACTACGCGCTTTTCAACACTATTATAGCATATAAATTTTATAACCACAGGCACAGGGGATGGCAAGCATCAGGTACATTATGTTAGAGAGAGATAGAGTTGCGGTACCTATTTAGACTCTAGGATATTTTTTACATGAGCAAAATAAATGAGATGACGATGATGATAGCAATGGCAAATGTCCAAAATAAGACGTAAAGCAATATAAATCCAAAAAAGTCCCATTGTTGTCTAAAAGTACACACATTCACGGAACGGATGAAAGGAACGTTGTATAATAATAATATATTTTGTGTAACATGCAAGCAAACATATACGAGATTTTGTATTGATATTGATACATTCATACATACTTACATACATATATACCAACATTTTACAACTTAACTCCTTAATTTTCTTATCCTTTTCTGCCAGTCAGCCTTGCTTGCCTATTGCCTGACTTGGTTGATGGTTCTTGTTGGTTGGGTTATCCCAGTATTCTCTGAAGCTGACTTTACTTTTTGGGGAAGCAATATAGAAAGGGATGATGATGATAATAATGATAGATCTTTACAATACTTGGTCATCCCCATCTCATCTCGTATCATCATCATCATAACATCAAGTCTACTACTTTACAGTGTGTAGAATTCGTTTTTATATGAATCAAAGTGTAAAATTACATCTCTTCTGCTGCTGTCTGCTGCGGCTGCTACACACACAAACGACTAAACAACTACTACATACATACAATCCTAGACTAGAGAGTTAGTTTTTTTGTGTGTGTGAAACATTGCACACGGCATACACTGAAAAATAAATGCATTATTGGTTGTTTTTGGTGGTACACAGGGTTGACTGTTACTGTTATGTTTTTTTGTCTGTGTATTATTGCATTGAATATTTGTGTGTGCACAACTGCACAACAAATGATATGATGATGATGTTATACCTTTCACATCATCAGCACAGAACACGGAAATATAAACAACAACACAACTACTTAAAGTAGAGGGTTTAAATAATATTTTGAACGATGACAATAATATGATCTCCGTATGGATATAAAGTACCATGTTTCTTTGCAAGCAGCTAAAAAAGCTAATATACTCTTCTGCTGCTGACTGAGCCGAGCTGACGAAGAATTTAGCGCAAAGCCTTTTATTTGCATTCTTCAGTGCCAGCTTGAGGCTAAAAGACTATTGTTAAAGGAGTGTCACACAACCACAACTAAGCCAAGAAAGAACCTGAACAAGACGCCACTGGTGTGCTGCAGCAGCAATATATTGTGTTCATCATCATGGTGATGGAAAGGTTACCAAAATACGTTTACGTTACACATTCAATGCAAAAATAACTCTTCAGTTCCTGTTTCTGGTGTAATTTGCCGGCCACAAGTTAACGGTCGCCATTGTCGCCTGATATTTTTGAAATATTTTGAAATAAGAACAAGTGCAGCAAACTATCCTGCAACGCGGGGAACACTTTAGCAAAGCAGGGTAGCAATAAATCACACATGCGTAGGCGGGATCAGTTGTTGGGATTGGACAGAAGTAGTAAATGAAAGACAGGCTGAATTTTTTTGACAATGCAAAATTAAGTACTATGTAAATACCACTATAACGTGACAATAGTAGTATTTACTAAATTGCAAAAAGAAACATAAGTTTTGTCAAAATTATAGTTCCTCAGAGATTTTCTCACTGTTCAAGTATGTACCTATATTGTTTCTGTTGTGTTGTACTGGTACGTTAACTTCTGTGTATTTTGTTGTCTGTTATTGTTATATTGTTATTGTTATTATCAATACCTGCTTTACCTACATTTACTCCGTAGTCCATACTATACATAATACGCCAATTGCAATGAAAACAACAAATTGCAACTAGTGCAAGTGTCAACAACATGTCAATGTCTATAACAAACAACTCTGTCATTGTCTAACCGCGCGTGTCACCAATTTTGTGACTGCAGTGTATAGAAGTCAGTAATTTTTGTAAACTAATGAATTTTTATCCAGTGTCAGTGTGTAGCTAGCTGGTCCGTGACACGGACGGAGACTCCGTGTTCAGTTAGTAATATATCCTCCAGAGTAGTGAAATATAAACCAAATCTCAAGTATTCATTGCACGTGGCAAGATATATCAATAACAGCCTGTTTAATAATAATTTTAGCATGTAATAATATTAGCAAAAATTTCGTTGTATATCCTCCTCATTAAATGACAACCGTAATAGCAGCTTATCGATATATGTCATTGAAAAGAGTTGTTCTTCTCATAGTGCAGCATTTAAAAGTTCATCTATAAAAAACGTAATATGTAGTCATTATGAGGTCGGATTACAGTAGTGTGGCTTCCTAGAAAAGGTAAGGATAAAAAATCATGCATTGTTACTGAAATTACTATTATTTGCTAACCT
>JAHZMT010002355.1:0-25345 GCA_027743785.1 Sinhomidia bicolor
TGTTTTTGAATAAAATAGCTTTCCAATCTTACACTCGTTGTACTAATTTTTATTTTATATTAAAATGCAAATAATAACATATATCACTATAAGTATGAAGTTTGTATAACTATATGTATCACTTTTCGTGAAATGAGAATGAGAGCATAATAGTATGAAACGAATTACGTCAACCATGGCGCAGAGGTCATATCTTCCTCTCATGGAAACTACACATTTTGATTTATAATAATAAGACATTAAAAAACGCCATCCCCTTTTACATTTACGACTGCAAGGAATCCTTTTTAGAACAAATCAATTCAGATAACTCTATTAAAACGATTAAAACTGTAAACTAACAAGCAAAACATGCCATGGTATGGAATTTTTCACGCATGTCTGAAGTCCAATACGTGCTACTGCTAGCTAACCATGAAACAAAAAATCTTTTTTTTCTATCCCACAGCTACACTACTACTACTCTGTAATAATAATTTATCAAGAAGATGCAAATTCAGAGATTCGATCTAAAATTACCTTGCGTTATCATCACTTGAATCATCAGAGGAAATTATTGAAGAAGATGTGGACATTTTGATCCTCAGCTATCCGTTTAATGGAGCGTTTAATTTCCACAGATAAACGTTTTTCTTCACCCATACGGAAATGAAATTACTCTTTCACAATGTATGCTACTGATGACAGTTTATTTAACTTTCTTTGACAAAGTGTTGCCAAAAACAACAGTGACAAAATCAGCAGAACGTTATAAATCTTGTGCTGCTCATGCAATAATTAACGATTGCTGTAGTAAATTCATTCGATTCCCACAAAATTCGACAAAAAGTCCACAATTAAGAACAACCTGATGAATGAGTGCCAGTCAAACTTGCATTAACAGTAGCGGCACCAGATTTCGCACTGAATTCACTATGAACGGAGCCACAAAACCAGAAATATGCAACTGAAGTCAGTTACTTAGTAAAAGACACAGATAATCTCTCCCCAGTTCACAGTAGTTTAATGCATGAAAGCACATATATTTCACAAAGACCGCACATTAAGCTTCGTCTTTGACCCTCTGACACTGGACATTAGTCATTAATTTATTCATTAAACTGATAAAGAGAGCGCAAATTTTTTTACAACAACTGAATCGAAGGCGCAGTAGCCAACCGGCGTAAGCAACGGAAAACTTGCTGTTCAAAGGGCAACGCAACCTTCGTGATAATTACATGGTGCCAACTAAACACCAATGAATGAAGATTACTTATTAACAACTGGAAAAGACGTCAAACTTGAAAATCTTAACAAGTCTCTCTTTATGAATAATAACCCATTTTCATAATTACATACTTTGCGACATATTTGTGTGGCTCCCTTTGTCTGCATAGAGCTTACTGCCCTAATAATTTGCATATGTATTGTATGTACTAATAATAATTATTGTCTTTTTAATTTTCAAGGTGTCTTTTGTTTCACTGGATAACTGTAACTGATTAAATCAATTGCACCAACACCCAAAACAATCCACAAACGTGCAATCAATTTTGCATACTATTTGGTGTGAAATAAACGTAACGTAAACACAACGAAATGATACGCTGAAAAACATACGGCAAGGCACAGACTTTCCCAAAAACAAGGAAGACTGTGAAGGTGAACACCAACTACAAAACTATGGAACGAACGTGTGATGGTATCCCATTATTATACTGCTGAATATAAACACTCTGCGCACACATCTGTTTCAATAATAATCGTAATTGTAATCGCCATCGGCCGATAGGTTGTTCATTTACCAATTTGTTAATAAAACAATTCAAAAATTATTGACGGGAGTTTGTGTAGTTGGTATTGATAACAGAGATAACTTTTGTAACTATTATTTACTTAACGATCAATGAACTTGCTAACATTAAAAGCAAATCCTTTTGAAAAGACTATAATATTCCTTCATTTATTTGTTTAGTAAAAAATATGATTGTGTGTGTGTGAAGGAAGATGAGATGAAATGATGATCATGAACTGATCTGTGGATCTATCTGGCGTGGCAGACTAAAAAAAAGTATACGAAAAGCTTGCATTGTTTGCTTTCTACATCAGAACACCAACCAAAAAACTCGCGTGGTGGAATATTTATATAACAGTGCGCAGGCAATGTACAGGACATTTGGCGTATGTAAATGTAAATATAATATACGATACGAAATTCGTAGTACAAAGTATCATAAAAAAATATTTACGCTGCTGCTGACTGCGCTGCAAAGTTGCTTGCTTGCGCTTTGCTTTTGTATGAAATAGGCAGAGGCAGGCGTACCTAGAATATTGTAGTGTGTGTAGCGTTAGTCAAGTGTTCAACAACGCATGAACGACCAGAGCCAGAGTCAACCGACGCCATGACATGGCATGCCATGCCAGCAGCATCACAATAATACTTGGTTACAATTTACATTTTATACATTCATGTCTGTTCTGTTAGGAAGGAATGTTGTTGTGTTAGTTGTTTTCATAATCATAGTAGTCGAGTCTCTTCTCTAACCAGTTTATAAGATGCTGATGACTTTGATGACTCATGCATAGTCATAGTCATGTACGGCGTGTTTTTTAGTCATCCAGTTTTAGCTTTCAATCAACATCACATCATTATTGTATTTATCCAAGTCTGCCAACTTTAGTAAATAACCTAGAAGCTAACAAAGCCAAATTATGCTGGCAATATAATGTAATACGAAAAACAATAATACGGAGTGTAAAGCCAACGCCTATAAGCAGGACTACTGTTGATAGAAATGAATGAAATTCCTGTATTACTTATTGTATGTGTACTATATTGCAGTCAACAACAATCACAGAAACATGTCGTGGGGAATAAAGTAATGATGATTATTGTCATATTGAGATAACATTAGATGAGGAAGGATGAGTTGTATAATAATAATTCCAAGATTTTTATAATCTCAGCTACTCACCACTACGTCATCATTATGTAAGTTTAGTAGTGTCTTAATTCTGGACATTGACAATGGGTTTGGGCGCATTACATCACTTTCATCGTTAACATTACTTATTTATTGTTATCCATTTCTGTAGTAGTTTGGAAAAGTGTAAGATTCGATATATATAATATATATGTACAAGTATAGTAGATGTTGTACCCTCTATAGCCTGTGCTGTATTTGAAGTTGTACGGGAAGGGTCATTCTGAGAGTCGAGTTGTAGGTTACTCTCGTTTCATGCTCACGGCTTTGAAACTTTTGTTGTACATGATCTGCTAACAATGAGCCATTCGACTGATCGTGAGTAGCCATTCTAGCCCTGTGCTCGCGTAGGTTTTATAAAAATAAAAGTTTACATAACAGTAAACATACTGTTATTGCATTCTCCAGTCAGCTAAATGTTTAAATTGCTAAAATTGTTTAATTAATCTTAATCAAACAGTTCTCGGTCCCCTTTTGTTAGATTTGTATGAGTAACGAAAAATTCTTTTGTAGAGGAAAGTTGTAATTGATAAATAGATGTTTGCCTGCAGAGGCTGTACGAGATGTATTTACAATGACGAATAGCGAGCGTAAATGATCCTTTTAGTTTTCATTCATTTAAAAAAGCAAAATGAATACAAACGACGTATGCTCATGTGTCAATAAAAAACGGTGGAAAATTTATCACAAGTATGAAGCTTACCAACCAATTAAAATTTTATTTTTTGTGCTGTTATGTTCTATTCTATTGAGCAATCATTTCAAACTTTCTAGATCAAATACAATCATAGTGCATATATGAAGATTGAAGACTAGGAAAAGTTCTGGATGATTTTTTGAGGAAACGGTAACAGGTGCTGTAGTGCATGTCATGGTTAATATTAATCAATCTTTCATATTAAGTGGAAATATGTATTATGAAAGAGATTATACAGTGGAACAACAATAATTGCCAACAAGCTGAATTGAATACTTGTTTACATCATTAATTTGTTGACGATGAGAAACGCGTAAATAAATTACTCATACAGCAATGAAACTTTAGAGATTCTATTCAAAACCAAAACCTTGGAAGGTTTGGATATGAATGTGATAATGACGAAATGTCTTTAGCTACTCTCTACTGTGTGCATTTGTGGTAACTTCTTGGAACTCTGAACACTTGAAAAAAAAATCACAGAAAAGCGTTTTTGTGTTCACATACATGGTCACTCCTCCGTACGTGTACTAACAAGCCGGTCGAGCCGAGTAATACACAGGTTGTTGTTGTTGCTCAGTCATGTGCTTGCGTGGAAGGTAAACAAGGTGAAGCAATACGTATCAGTTCAGTCAAACTTACAGAGAAAAGCACAATACGAGTTATTTAAATAAATGAATTTAATAATAATTTATTGTTGACTGTGCTAAATAGTAATATTATAATCAGTGGCTTGTCAACTAAATTCAACAGGTTTAATAAACATGCTTTGCAAACCAATAAATACACAACAACGATCAATAATGAGTAATGCAAGTTTCCATTGGGTAACTTAAAATTCTTGTTAAAATGTAATCTATACTTTAAACATCATGACTCATACGAAAATTCTGTCTTTGTATCGTTATCATATCTATACTTTTCTTATGATGACTAGTGAAAGAAGCAAAGCAGTAAGAAATCAGATTTATCTTTAGTCAAGATGTATGAGAGATTCTTAAATGTCAGAATGATTCATTTCTTTATGACGTAGGTCAACGAAATGAGAACTGTAAATTCCACTTTACAAAATTTTCACTTTACTGCTAATTATTACAAAAGTAACTGGGTTGCTGGTTATATGTATATCATTATTTATTTATTTTGACCATAAAATTTTTAATATAATAGCATTTTAAAAGCATACAAATCTTTCATTGTGTACTTGGCAGTAGGTGTATTTCCTTATCCCTATCATTTGAGGTTGTATTTTAGGTCAAAGTTTTGTTTTTGCCAATGCTATACTACATAACAACTGCATAACTGCACAATGCTATATCACCATTCGCTATTCCAGTGGCAACCTAATTTCCGCCTCAGCGTTTTAAAATTATTTAAATCATAAATGTTTTATTTCGTTGATCAAGTTAACTGGGAGCTGTGATTGCTGGTTCATGGTCTTAAGTTATATATTTGTTTTGCACACCTACATACTTACTTATTACACCATTTTTTGGCAATATAATGGCATTATATAAAATACGTTCTTCGGAACGTACCTACTTTCCTTTTCAGCTAATAATCTACAAATTTTATATCTTAATGGCAAGTATATTATTTTGCTCATAGTTCGTGGGCAAGTTCCCAATTCCATTTTCCATGACCATCTTCCCTCTTCGGGCTAAAAATTGGCCGTCATCATAAATCTCATCCACTAATGTATCTTAGCTATTTGCGTCAGAGAAAGTCAAGGAGAAAAACCGCAGTTTCACCTTTATGAGACACTGGCATTGCATCATCAATCCATTGTTGTCTCCGCTCAGTTAGCTACACAAATACATATCTAATGTTCCAATTAATATTAGATATGCTTTCAAAACCTCAACTCCAGGAAAATGTAGCATATACGAGATAAAAAAAGTTCGATTATATTAACCAAATGGAGTTGAATGTAAAACGTATCAAATGTACGAAAGTCATAATGATAATAAAATAATATAGCCCTACAGATTCCCCAGACTAGCAATAACTTTTAAGAATGAATATTGGAACTAGAACCAGCACAAAAAAGAGTAACACAATCTACTAAGAAGGGCGCGGTTTCCTTTGGAACGGTATCATCATTACACCAAGGTATCCTCTAGAGAATAAACTTGGGTAGCGGTAGTGCAATTTGCAAAAGTATGCAAATGCTCCGTCATACGTATACATGTATCCGTATAAACTGGAATGATAGAGAAGACTACGAGTTACTCCCTTTCTCAGTTCGATAAAGAAAAAATTATGATTGATCTAAAAGGACCAGACCAAGTTTCATAGTTCTACAGTTCCATCGACACAAAAATTCGCATTCCGAATACGTAGTGCATACAGCATTTCAGAAACTTTATTTCGATTAGGTACTTGAATTTTTGTCTAATTATTATGGAACTCGAAAGAATATGAACTCAATCTGTAAAATGTGCATACACTGGTAGCTCATATAACATGTTGGATTAAGCCGAACCATATACATTACATAAGGTCTCTAGTTCTGTAAGGTGGTCATAAGGAAATGGATTGAAAACAACCTACCTATTTATTAGTACAAAATAATGGAAAACGGTGATATATTGTAGCTCTGACATGCGATCGGTCCTGTTTTGTTTAGATGTTTTCAAAAAGAAAAAGCCACCATTAGTATTACCAAAACGTATGTTTTAATCCAATTGGACCATACATATACCGTATATGAGTAGGTATATACTTATTTGACACAATAAGTAATAGACTATTCTAAATTCTATAGCAAAGGAATTTCGTACATTACTTATGAGATGGGTGGGGTAATTTTTATCTGAACTAAAAAAGGCTTCTTTTTATCTTGAAACCTGAGCATGAAGGTCCAAAGAGCAAAGATAACTGAAGTACCTATAATCATCGCATATTTCCTGGTCAAATTGCGTGTAAACTGTAGACCGTCAAATATAAACCAGGTAATCATAATTTAAGAATAGGTATTATATTATATTACACACTTCTGTCATACTAAAACCCATCATGTTTAGTGAAAGGGGCACTTTAGATCGTATCGCAGTAACAGCGTAGCACTCGTATTACTACCGTAATACGTATCAAAAGGCTCTTCCATGACATAAAATTGCTGCTTGATGTCACCACACATGTCAGTTAATACTTACACTAACAAGCATTTTATGGACTCTTCTGTAAATACCCATTGAAATCTCTTGTCAACGTCAAAAGTGCAATATAACCATTGTGGGAAATGGATGTTTGTAAAATTAAAAGCACAAAGTGTACACACGAGAATATTGAATAAAGAGCAAAACTTACCCCTTCCGAGATATGAAAAATCTTGCGTTCAGTTCCGTTTCACATTCAAGTAAAAGTTGCTTTTAAATCCAGCGTAGATTAACAGGTTGATTGCAATATGTAATAACTTTGTTCCGCCCTTCACTGAAGTAGAAGCATGTATTTAAGTATGTAGAATAGTGAGTAGATATATTGCTCTTTGTACTTTTTTTATTATGCTGATAAAGTGATAAGTAGATTATTAAGTTTAGATGCACTTTTCAGGTCAAAATACGAAACAACGATATAGGAAAAGGTACATTTGTTGCACACACTTTATAAATGGCATAAAACTATTGGGCATTGTTATAAAACCAGGAGGATGCACACAGTAGTTGCTTTGTTCACTTTTCTTTTCTAATTACTTTAGGATAACAAAGTCAACAGGACTAACACAAAGTCAAGAAGGATAGATTTCTATGTGGATAATGTTCATTAGTTTTCGAGGTTTCCTGTATACTTTCATTGTACTGGATTTTACAAATAGTGGCTTGTTAATTCTCTGTGACATTACGATCTGTCCCTTCACTGCAGAACACCTGCAACACATAAAACATGAAAAAAATTATGCTTTGTATCTGGCAAAGTTTTCCTTGCGTTTTATTTAAAAGTTTACAACAGCAATTCTAAACAAAAACAGAGTTTTTTTTGTTTTTAATGGAATAATGAATAAATATATTTTTTATTATGTTGTTTTACAGAGCTTGTGTTTGTACTGTGCAAAACTTTCTACACGTTTTTATTTTTTGTTTAAGTTTAGCTGTAGACTTTCTTTTGACCTTTGTTCAATGTGTGTTTACATAATATAGAGAGAGGAAAAACTAATCATCAGGACCTTGCAAGATGAGTAAAACTCTGTTTTGAAATTTAAGTGCTCATAGCAAATCAGGAACATATAAATAGTAGAAATACTATGCCATACACATGATAAATATTCTGTTCGTAATCATTATTTTCAGAACTAGCAGCAGCTACAGCGTTTAAAATTTGCTATTTCTGTTTTCCTTTTTTCAGTAACGTACATATAACGCGCAACTGGCCAATAGCAGAAAAACAGATTTAAGTTAGAAAATCCAATTTACACGTTACCATAAACTTATAGGTAGGTGTAGTATAATATCATGTATGATGTAACCTTGTGGCATTTTGGTATTTATAATGGTTTATAGTTAATGGGAATCGTACTATCAGTTATAAATATATATTGTCTATATCAAAAAAAATCTTTTAGACGAAAGTACAGTACTATAAATAAATACACAAACATATCTGTATTATATGTCAGTATAGATTATGTGAATTTCAAACACTGTGTATAAATAGAGATCATGATTTTACAAAAAATTGTAAATATTGCTATGATTCAGTTGCAAAAAAATCCGTGAATTTTCACGCTTGACTTGAATTTTCATGTTTCCCCGAAGCAGTTTACTCATAATATTATGTGGAGGAGGAGCAGGGGAAAACCAGATAAAGATAAACCAGGAAATCAAGCAACTTTTATAATGTACTACTGTGTATATTTTGTAGGTTTTGTCACAGGTTTTCTACACAAGGTCTAAAAGCCATTTACAGCACATGCATGGGCATTAATGCTGAATACGCAACATGTTCGTTTGGGGACAAATACGATTTACGAAGTTCATATTAACAAGGTTATGCTATTTAAAATGTTACGTGAGGATTAGATAATCTCAGTTTTGATTCCGTACTCAATACTGGTTTGTAAATCTCACTTTTTATAATTACATGTTTACACAAGCAGTTTCCTGCTATATTGATTTTAAAATGCTTTCATATTTTCTGTATACATGAGATTATTTTGTATCGGTATTGTCCGATATTTACATTTTAGATTATGCGCATTTCATCGTATCCTGTACGTATTCAATGTTTAATAAATCAAAGGAATGTGTCGCCGTCTGCATCTGTCACAGGTAAGTTGAAAAAAAGGACAAACATGAATGGCAACTGATTATGGAAACATTAAAATTTTATAGGCATGTTTGCTGGGTGCATTTTAAGTACTTTTAATACGTTTATCAAATGATTTCGGTATTGGTAAAGTGAAAGATAAAATTAAACAATGAATTTGAATTTAAGCATTTGAAGCAATGAGCTCTTAAGAAATAATACATTATGAAATTGAAATTTTTGCGTTTGTTTTTGTGTAAATTTGCAGATAAAATAGTGCATCTAATCAATCATTAATTTTGTAATCATTAATTAATTTTGAATTTTAATATAATCTTAATGTAAGATAAAAATTTAAACTTGTAAGTACTATGTCAGTAATTTTAACTGAAAATGTGTAATTAAACTTGTATAATATTTTAATGAAAAAACAAATGGATAGAAATAACATCAAAACAGTTATTTTTACCAAATGCCAAAATTATTGAGCTGTAGCTTGATAAACCGAATTGTAAATAATTTGACTCTCCACCACAGGAGTCGAATGTGGGTGATATCAGACAGGTTGTCTGACAGTCAGCATCAGTATTTTGCAATAAACACACCGAATTTTTAAAAAGCTCTGCATTCAATTTTTGGCAAAAATGAAATACATATATAATATACGTTACATAGAATACCTATACACCTGGCATAACTCATAATAATAAAATAAATATTTTTCAACCATTTGCTAAAAATGTTGATGTTGCGTAAATATTTGACTCAGTGAATAGGCTCGATGATAATTATAGTGTTCAGTTATGTAAGCTACATACACCTAATTTCTGAGACAATCAAGTGTATTACATACTGTAACTTCATGCCTTTTTAAAAGCGTAATTATGCATAATCTGTTAAGTAACTACCTTTTCAAGAGCACTTGTTCGATCATTGTTCTTGAAAGGTTTGTGAGCTTAAAAAACGTCATTAAATGAATAAATAATAGGGAATTATTTCCCGACATTATAAATGAGCTTTTTGTAAGCAAACTGTTTAGGAGAGATGTTGACTTACGATATACTAATTAGCAGCTGGACCATGTAAAGACTATTCATTCAACAACAATCTACATTTATTTGTAGGTACCTGTTGTTCTGTGCATCTGCCGCACCACGCTTTTTAAATAGTTAGCGTTGAATTGTCAAAATATTTACTTCAAACATTGACATCACCAACTTAAAATGCAGAGAAACATTTTTCACACAATTCATTTTTCTTAATATATCTATCTATTTTTAATATACCTATGTAGGTTGACAGTTGATGTACTGTTTACCTTTATGGTAAAAATGAAAGTAGATAAAGTGGTAAATAAGAAAACTTACAATTTTAGCACGCCTCCATTTCAGGTAATAAAAGATCACATTGTATTCACTTTAGTACACAAAACACAGTTTAGCAAAAATAAGCAACACATTCTTCCCAGTCTAAATTAATTGTCCATTTTGAAACAGCAACTTTCTCCCTCATTGCAAACTTGAATTGAAGAAAGCTGGAATAAGTGATGTATCAACTGCAAAACTACATCTATAATAGCCTCAAAAATTTGTGATACTTAGTGGATTAGACTGTCTTTATAATTGCGAGTGTATCAGATAAATGGAACTGTAAAAGCGCGTAAAAAAATGATGTTTACTTTGTTTCCATTACTTGGTCGCCCACTGTTTCACCGGAAGGAAATAATACATTGTGATAGATTCCTGTTTAGCTACACATAATACGTTCTATGGTTAGCACCTAATAAACTTGTTCAATAAAAAAATCAAAAATTGTCTCGTTCACTTAAAAAATACTTTTTGATTTGCACACACATTTTTATTACCAAAATCTTTCAGACTGACTTGTAGGGCTCTCCCAGTTTTTCTTCTTTCTGTTCATCCTGTTCTTATCATCTTCATAATAATATTGTAACTAGTCATTGTGTGTGCGTACATTTATGTAGCATTTCACTCCTCAGAATTTACAAACCATGCATACACACACACTTATAAAAGTTACATGCTACATGCAAGAGCAGTGGGAATGAATACAAGGAATACATAACTTGTAGTTATTAGTTGGTCGGTCACACGAGGGAAAGGTTTGCCAACTTATTCTCGCCTCGTTATTACAACAAGGCATGCAGTAGCAGCAGCAGCGTAGCGGTCTATTCATCTATACACATCCATCCATTACCAAGAAGATGTATAGTGTAAAAGTTTACTGTGGCAAAGTTATGCTATAATTTTTAAAAAATACATAGGTATTTTATGTACATATACATGTTGTATCATAAGGTGGAGTGATATAAAATACAAAAAATTCTGAAGATGTGCTGCTCGTATTTATATAGAAAAATATCGCTTATTGTGTTCTAAGACTTCTTTGCATGATCATCATCATGTTTCTTTTATGGTATACGGTATTGAGTTGAGTGAGTGGTAAAAGAACAACACAACTCTACTACGCTCACTTGCTTAGTAGATATTGGAATTTAATGGATATTGTGCCATTGTAATTGTAGCTTGTAAATGGCAGAGGTGGATAGTAGAAAGAAACATATCGAGCAGTCATGTTATATCATAACTAACATGCCTACTAGTTGTTGCTGTTTATAGCTAAAAACTGCGACGCTTTATATAGTAGTAATAGTATTATGCCACAAATGTTGTTAGTGCAGTAGTGTGTACGGCTTATTTTTTTACAATAAAAACCCGTGTTTGTCTGCACTCTCTGTATTCATGCGAATGCTGCGAAAATTTGTGTAAATTGTTGTTTGCATACTTTATGTAATATTCCACTGAGTGGATGTTTTTTTCTTTTAAGCAGCATTTCCTTAATTTTTAGCTGGTTAGTACAACATTACTCAGTACAAAGTAGGAACAAAGTATTTTTTGTAATAATATACTATTCATCCCTTTCTCCTTTGCCTGCCTGCAGCATATTTCCAAATTCTGAATCGGTTTTTAGCAGGGAAAGCAAAGTTCAATTGCTACTATATTTTCCCCAAAATATCTCAGGAAATAAAAATCGGACTACATGGGGTCATAAGTTACTTGATTGATGAGTAGGTTTGGAGGATGATTATTAGCACAATTACTTTTTTAATGTTAGACGTAGTATTTTGCACAGTACAGAAAATGATACCATTTAACCTTAACGTTTTAACAATTTTAAAAGTAAATTATTCATGCCAGCTAAATCACAACACACTACATTTGAATAGATGTGAGATAGATGGAAAATAAAATGCCTACATGTATGCTTTTAAAGAGTTTATATTCAGTTTCCGTACGATATGAAAATATTTAAAGCTTGCGATGAAAGCAATGAAAACAGATAGATGTAAATAAATACAGGTAGGTTTATACCGCCACAGTTGAGATCATCGACCCGTGCGTTGGTGCTAATGATGCCTAGCTTGACGTCTGCGGCGAATATATTGGAGTGGAGTTGTATGAGTTACTACAAGCTACGAATCAAATTACCTAATTATGAAATCAAGCAAGCATGAAGACTAACTAGTTTTCGCTGCTGTGATGACTAAAAGTTGATGGCAATAATGTATTCGAAGTGAAAGCACTGAGTGAGTGAAAGGAATCGGAAAAAAGTTATGATGAATTCACTACTGTTCACAATAAACACCTGGAATGAAAATGGCTTTTTTCTATTTTGTGCTTTGTTGTTCATAAAACCAATTACTGCTAGATACCGCCCGTCAACCGATGTTGGATGGAAAAGTTCGCAGTCAATGTGATCTAGCATGGCTCATTCATTATTGATTCGCGTTTATTGGCGAAATGAAAGTAAGAAGAAATATGAACAAACTGAAATGAAAGAGCTGTTGTTATTGAGAAATCTAACATAACTCACTACAATGCAATACAACCAAGTAAAGTACAAGGAGAACAGGTGAATGCATTGCACTTATGCTTTATGCTGTATATGAAATGATTTATTTTCCTGACTTACCTCTCTTCTGTTCCTTTAGTTCATGTCTTACTTTAATGCAAACTGAAGGGTTTTGACCCCAATTCAATAGCTGATTATATTTGTCATGCTTATCGGTGTCGGGTTCCCTACATGGTAAAAACAAGTTACGAATAAAGCCTTATTTTATTACTTATTTAATACGTACGTATACTACCAAAGAATGATTTTCTCAGATCGTCGTGACGTGACTAAGGTGGAATTCCTTATGAAATAAAAGACGAAAATGAAGGACAATTTAGTTCCTACTTTTGAGTTTTAAAGCAGTAAATCTTAACAACATAGTTTGCGTTGGAAAGCTTGAAAACAAGATAAAAAATTTCTCTATATATACATATAAATAGTAATCCCGTACAAGTTCAAGTTCACTTTTTAAAAATTTTCTGTTGCTTCTTTAAATTCACAAACCTTGGCTTAAATCACTCTACCTCGACCTCGCCTTTGGGTTATAATTATATTATATTTTTGGCCCTAAAGAAACACGCATCCACTATGCTCTTATAGCATGGTGTCGAAAATAAAAAAATGCGACTTTATACATCGTTGAATCCTTTCTACATTCTGTTAAAATCAATTTATTAAATACATATTATTTTACCATCAATTATATTTGTACGTAATAAATGAGTAAATGTATACAATCCGACTTTCGAACCACGGTTCGAAAATTTAATTTAATATTCATCTGCGTCATTGAAATTAAAATTCACAAGACATTCATTGGAAATTGGAATACCAAAATTAGTTCACAGTTATTGAAAATGACAGGAACTAAAAAAATGCAAAGAGTATGTAAAGAGTAAAGAGGAACTCAAATGAGTGAAAGTGAAGGGGAAAGCAGAAATCATGGAGAGCCTACAAGAACGAAGCAATACTACCTAATCACGTGTGTAGCACCAGCACCATTGACCAGCACCATTGACCACACACACAACACAGTAAACGTGCATAGTGCATACCTATTATTGCATACAGCGACTGCTGCTAAAAATTAATAACATCACACAAGAACACTACACAGCTGCTCTGAAGCATAAGTGAAACGTAGAGACACAAGTTGTTGGTGATTTTTGAGAGTATGGGAAAAAAGTATGTTTATAAAAGTGCATTTATTAAAGTGACAACTGGGATATCAGTTAAACCTTTGTGTAATAAGCATTTTTTTGTAAAAGAAACAGGTCAATTCAGTATTGACAAAACAAATTCCATGATCTAAACACCAAAATTTAAAAGTGTGTGTAATTAATAATTATTGTTAGTGGCAGGCAGGGAAGCTAGTTGACAACTGATTGAAATGGCTGGAAAAAATGAGAATGAAAGTTCTGTGTCAACTTCACCGAGAACCAAGTCAAATAATGGAAACTCTAGCTTGGCACAGTATGCACGGCGAGTGCAAGAACAGAACTTTGATTTTGATGGATGGAAAATAACAGTTTTGAAAAGTTCAATTCTTCCTTCCAACTGCTATTGTAACATTCTCGACAAAGAAAACACAAAAGGGCTGCTGTTGGAGTTGGGGCGAGACTATGAACAAGTGAAACTGTCAATGGACAATAATTCTGAAGGTGGTTCTGCCAATGATGGCGAATCTGTTCCTGTCATAAAGTGTCATGTGTGCAGGTTAGGTTTGCAAGTTTTGTAGATATTTTATAAGCATGGCTTAAAAAATGAGAGTAATTATTGGTAATGAGAGTTTTAACTATTTTTATTGTAGATATACTGAGCAACTTCCTTTGAAGCATTTTCCAGACATGGTGTTTCCAGATAATTATTTACATCTTGTACATGAAGCAACTGGAATTATTCTAGAATTCAATGCCTTGGATGCAATGAAATTAATCACAACCCAAGACACAGATTCTATAAAAGTAGCCTGTTCGGAAGCATGGCAAGCGTCAAAGTAATAATTTATTACAACTTGGTAAAATGTACATTTTGTGCAATGTTTGTTTATCAAAATAAAGTTTTGAATCTCTTTAATTTACTCAGAACTGAGAGTGGATTGCCGAAAGAAATATTGCATGATTACAACTGGACGTTTTCTACAGACTACCAGGGTTCTTTAAGGTCGGCTGGAAGTGGGGGTGAGATTACAATTGTTGGCAACCCTGCGGAACAGCTGAATATCGAAAAATTAAAGCAAAGAGAAAACATTCTTTTTTACGACGAACTGACGTTATTTGAAGATGAACTTCATGACAGCGGAATATCAAATTTAAATGTGAAACTGGTAATATTTTACACTGTCTATAGCTAATTTTGACCATTTTATGAGTTGTGATGATATAAATAACTTGTTTTTATTATGTCTTATAGCGAGTTATGCCGTCTGGATTTTTCATTCTTCTCCGCTACACCTTACGAGTTGACCATGTGATGGCAAGAGTTTGTGATACCAGAGTTCATTACGAAGGTGGGAACAATTACTTTATTCGACAATTCCAAACAAAACAAGCATCATTCAAGACTCTAGGAGAAACGGATCCTCATAAATTTTCGGATATTAATGCCTTAGCTCAGCACTTACCTGTAACCTCTGAAGTTACGGAAAAAATTTTGATACAGTAAAAACAATCAGTTGACATCTTCAGACAGTTAAATGTCTTTATGTAAAAATTTTTTTTTTGAAAAACTTCATAAGGGCACATACAGTCATTGAATCCATTTTTATACTTTATACGTGATATGGATGAAGTACTGTGGTGTAAAATAAAGGCAAAATTGATTCGAAAATGAAATTATAGCCGTATATATTTTTTATTACGCATTGCTCTCTATAATAATTTAGAATAATATGTATTTTGTATTCGGATCGGCCATAATTATGGCTGAATGCTTATAGTTTTACAAGATGTTTCTTTGTTAATGTACTAAATTTTGCTACTACTCCGCACGATATATATATCTTACACAATTCCTAACATTTTTGTATTTATTCTCCCAATAATCTTCATAAATTTCACCACTTTGGTAAATGGTTTTTTTTCCCAGTATCACACTTCTGTTCGTCGGAATAACTGAAACAATACGGTTGTTCATGATTCGTCATTTGCAGAAATTTTAAATGGTCTCACCAACCAACCATTGATTGAAATAACAGTAGGGTTTGACAAAGTTAACATATCTTGAAGAAATCACATCCACAGCATCGACACTGGTGCAATCTGAACCATTCAGTCAGTCAGTGTTTTAGCTTCTCCCTTTACAGATCCATAATTGATTAATCTATATTTCGTATGCTTTGGAATTTCCCTTTTTGGAAACTACCATTATAGCTGATGTCTTGCATCAACTTTCATCTTTTCAAACTACACATTCTCCATTGTCATTTTCGACATTGTCTAAATCTTAATATAATAATTATACACTAAGGCGTATCTTCACATAAACTTGTTGAATATTTTGAATAGAATATATCATTAAAGCCAAGCAGACTTAAAATTATCATTACGGAATGTTCGGATGATAAACTAATTTTTCTAAACACTGAGAATACATTGCATATTTTTTATGTACACTCATTTTCACATGCATTTTTAAGTAAATATTATTTTCGTAGAGACTTTTAGCACATCTATATATTTATATGTCGTGTACTGTGTATGGATACTTATAATTTGTTAAATACATACCTGAAAATAAATTTAAATAACGCACATATCTACTTACACTTAACGATACTTTCCAGATATACCTATTGATATAATCTGCGAGTTTCATTATAACTTCTCTCCCTAAACCAATGAAATGCGTATCTAAATATTTTGTCGAAATACTAATATTTCATACATTGCATTTTTATGTCGCGTCGTTTGGTATTCAATTGCCTTGTGTATTAATTCAACAAAATCAAGTTAATTTGTCATAAATAGATATACATAAACATACCTTTATAGGAGATTGTACATATTTTAATATAATAATACTTTACAACAATAAATTAGGCCCTAGATAAGTTAACAAATAGTAGTTTTGTTGAACTTTTTCTGACACTATTATTGACAATAATAAATTGAAGTGGGAATTTGTTACTTACTATACACGTAAGAATATTTTGCGAATTTATATCTTGCAATAATTACTGAACTCTGTTGAAGCCAAAGCACCGCATAAATTGTTGAAACGAAAGTTAGCGATGTGATGAGTCGTGGATGGGGTTATATATTCTCAGGGAATAAAATATCTTTTCAGAATCACCCCGACAAAGAAAACTGAAATGAAACAAAAATAGTACAACATTCACATTTCTTGTATTACTTCCGATAGTATTATTCATACAACACTTAGGGCTTCAATTGTTGACATTGTCCACAAAGCAGCAACAAGAAAGCAAACACAAATTGGTACATTTTACAGTTTTACACCCATTTCACAAGTACAGACTTACAACACAGCAAACTTATTGTGAATTCATATAATGAAAACCTACCGCTGTGTTTCCAGTCGTTCCTTTTGAAGTCTTTGCAGGCGAAGGATTCCAGCCGGACTTCATACTTAAGGAATCTGCTAGTGATGCCAAGGTAGAATCTAAATCATTCGTTATCAATGGTTTATTCGCTGGAGCCGCTGCAGGTGCACCACCTACCCCAGCTCCAGACTGTTGGGGTGTCAATATAGATCCAAAAAAGTCCACTAAAATATATAATATATTACTTTAGTTAAACCTTGTAGGGCAAGCGTTCAATGCGCTCAATAAAAGAATGTACATAAGCATGAAAATATCAAAAAGTGTCCAAAAAATTCCTGCAATTTAATCTGAACAAATCTTGCAGCAAAAGTTGGGAAATAGTGTTAAAAATTTTTAAACAAAAATTATCAGACGTGTATGAAAAAAATTGAGAATGTGAAGTTTTGAAAATAAAAAATGCGTGCTTGTTTGCATTTTCTGTCTAGTTTTAAACTACACCAGACCTGACTGTTGCTGCTGTGGTTGTTTAGTAAATGTTTGAGGAGTTGACGGAGGTGGTGGAGGAGGCGCTCCTTCCTTCGCTGCTTGCATTGTATAATATTATTTTTTTCATTATACCATTGGTAACTTTTCGTGTTAAAGCAATATCCTACCTTGATCATTGTTAGAACCAAACACATTGTTCATGTTGCCACCTCCATACGGTTGCTGAATCATTGGTGGTTGCTGATAAAACTGTGGTTGAGCCCCCATTCCCATAGACATTCCCCCTTGTGGAGCATATCCGTTACCTCCAAATCCCATTTTCTGTTGCTGTTGCATGGGCGCTGCAGGAGGGGCAGCAAACATGTCTGCAAATGGATTTGACGTCTGAACTGGCGCGGAGGCTGCAGTTCCATTAGTTGGTCCTCCACCTATACCCAGTGACAAAAGGTCGTCTAACGCCGACCCACCACCTGCAGCCTGTGGTTGTTGAGCAGGCTGTGCAGCAGGTGCTCCAGGGGAGGAAAAGAGATCTAAAATCTGTTGTGTTTGAGAGGTCTGCTGAGGAGCAGCAGGTGCACTTGACAAAAATGGATTAGTTGCTATTGGGGCACCTTGAGTTCCATCTATGGATATATGTATATATATTTTAATGATTGCATTTTGCATTAATAATTTATTTTATTGAAATAAAAGTACATGACTTTTAAAAAATGAAAAGGTACCTGATTTTTGTTCTTTAAAATGATTCAGTGCCGCTTCTTCCTCTGCAAGAATCTTTTGTTTTTCATCGGAAGCAATGAACGCTGATGATGTGGAACTGAATGAGGAAACATCAACGGAATTTTGCTTCGATGATGTATTCAACTTTTTTCCTTCCAGTGTGGCGAGATGTGCTTCCAGTGCTTCTAAAAGTGAACTTGGTGCCTTTGTTAAATCTGGAATTTCACCCTTATCGATACCAACGGCTTCTGCTACCTGAAATTTGAACATTTTACCGCTTGTTACTCTTTTTCAGCATTATCAATAAAAATGCATAACATTTATTATTTTGCTTGTCAGAATTTAAAGGTTCAACATAAATTATATCTGCCAGGGATAACATAATTCATCATTTTAGCGATTATTTTGCAATTCTTAAGAATCCAATTTATTACGTTATGGCCAATTACCTTGAGAAATTCGGACACTTTATCCATTCTTGTCAAAAATTTCTTATAAAACTCCAGTGCCTCCTTTGCTGACTTTTTATTCATTGTGAAATATTTCTCAAGTAAGTTGATTACTGCATCATTGTATGTAGCAAAGAGACGGATCAGATCTCTGAAGAGGAGCGAGAATCCAAATCGCATTAGAGAATTTCTATGTATATCATCGGGCGATGAGTCAAATTCCAACAGAGCATCCATTTGCGTCTGTAAAACTGGAAATGTTTTCAACAATGGATCAGTGCCCATTGTACGCAGAGTCCCGTCTTCCTTCCTAAAATTTTAAAAGTACTAATGAGACCATGCGTTTTCTACAGAATCCCTGCTCCCTGCATGCTCCTAGTGTGTATGACAGTAACAAAAGGTATTACTTACCCTCGCTTTACTTTACAAAAGTCAAACGCCATAGTTCTGTATGAGAGAGCCTTCTCATTCAAATACTTGGCGTATCTTCGGATGAAAGGAGAAACTTCATACCCTGGGAAAATGTGAAATTACAGGTTAATTGTTCTTTTCGAAAAATAATGGGCGTATACCTCATCAGAACTGCGCAGAAATACGGTTCAGCATCGAAAGCAAGATATATAATTTCAACCCACCCAAATTTTGTGAATGATAACAACAGTAAAGGCGTCATTATCAGATAAGCATTTTGTGAAGAGTTACCAAATTACACATTTATTAGATTGCAGGTATTGCAGCAAGTATTTACAAACCCAGTGAGAAAATATGTACTATAAATACTAATAATAATATCAGAGGCAATAATACGAAGCTCAAACTCTCTGCTAATGTCAATATCAAACTATTATAAGGGAAATTAAGTGCATATGTAATATAAAAGGTTAAAACTACATTATTGTCTACGGAACGTGTAAATTTTAAAATCAGTGCTATTCTTGAAATTCAAAATGGTACATAGGTTTTTAAAAAATTCATTACTCATTCATTCTGTTTTTCTATAAACTAAACTCAAGAATTATGAAAACGTTACTAGATAATATTATTACATAGACTAAATTACTATATATTACGGTGAAACTATGCTTGCTGGCTTTATAACAAAATGAAATTTAAAATGGTTTGAAAAGTGGAGTGTTATTAAGGTTATTACCAAGTCTCGGTCCAGCACCAACTTCAGATTGCATGAAACAAAACAATTATGTAATTCATTTTTTGACACTTTTAAAGTTAATGGTTTACCAAAATACTTTCTCTTGTGTTGTAGGTATATACGTTTTCAGTTGGGTCAGCAAAACATGCATTGCAATTGAGTAAAAGTATGTGACAAAAGTATATTGAGATGTAGAGAGAAAATAGTAGCTATTAACAATGTGACGCTGTTTTGTGACAGTTAAAGTAAAGTTATATAAACGATCCGTAATATCATTATTGATGTTGTTATTTATTACGCTTGGTTGCATAATGCGTAATTAAATATCTACTCTGATAAAACATGTTTAAGTTGCATAAGTTTATGGGTTGGAATACTGAAGATAGTAATATTTTTTTAACAGACAGGGGTGAAGAAATGGCATTTTTTAGCAAAATTGCATTCATTAAAATTATTGCAAGAAAAGTCTGTAAATAGCAATTATGAGTCGGCACATACCTTGAGGATTCGTCTTATCCAGAAATGATGACAACTGGAAAGTACAGTTGCTGGAGGCAAGATACTGTGTAAATCTCTGTAAAACATTTCAAACATTTTTGCAAATAGTTATCAACATGCTTCCCTAAACTGAAGTACTTTTTTTTGAAAATATATCCATTGTAATTTTCTTTAGAAAGCATCAAAATGCATAAACTCCTCATTGCATTGGGATGATTTTTTTTAGAATGAAGAAAGTAAACTTGACTTGACTTACAATCTAAATGTTTCTTTTTCGGTGGAATGAGTTCTTCTGTGGTAGCTTTACAAACTGCCTTAGCTAATCCTTGTCCTGCTAAGGAATGTTTGGCTGCAAGCAGCCTGTCTGATATTGTCTGCCCTGACATACTCATGATGAGTGTATCGTTTTAAGGTAGGCGTAACAAATTGTTACGTCCACACACGTTTCTTGGTCAAGTAATTCCAATCTAACGATTGGCAAGTAAATTAGAGGGGATTCCCTTTGGTGTGAACCTAACGAAGGGCAGCGTTGACAACAAATACGGCTGTATCTGCAAACGTAACAATAGTAAACAGTAAACCATTAGTCTCAGCAAATTATTAACAGACAGTTTAGGTTAAGCATTATTGCATTATTAGTAGTGGCTAGTGGCTAGTTCAGTTCAACCAGAGAGGTGCAAGGAAGTAAACTCACAGGAAATACTAGAGTCGATTTACAATTGCAACATACAGCATTCTTTCTTTAATCGTATTGCTACACCATAAAAAACCCCATCACTGTCAATACTATTCATATGCATACAATTTCTATAACCAACTATACGGACATAGCCATGCAATTGAGTGAATGAAGAAAATGACGCCCCTTTCCGTTGATCAAATGTCTATGCGTTAAAAAGGCTTAACATTCACCCTAATCTGATCTATTTCGTTTTTGTTTGGTAGTTTATTTGCTCTGTAAAAATCAAGGAGATCGGACATACACGCAGAAGAAATCACTTTGTGACTTTCCCATATTCATATCTTCTTCAAAATAATAATAATTATTAAGTATTCTTTTATAATTATTACAATTTTTGTGTAAACGCTGTCGTCGGAATAGGATATTTTATCCATAATAATTATGATTATGATGGCCAGCATGCACATGGAGTCAGTTAACCTACCTGCTAATCTCAGTTTGATCCTAGTAAATTTACTCGTATGAATGTCATACATACTACATCTGTAATAAATCATGGTAAAATAGCTGTTTGTTACTGACATTTGAGTGAAGGATTCATGAGTTTGTGTCCAACCAGTATGTGCATGTCCACTTGCTTTTTTTATTGGTGCTGTGGTGCTTGTAAAGTTAGTAGAATACGTAGCTTCAAATTGTAAAACTTGTCTAAATGAGATTAAGAATGATGTACAAGACTATAGGAGCTCGTGGTTCTGTAGGGTGCGGATCAATCGAATGTGAGATTCATTGAACACCCCCTAATAATATTGTTTGAAGAAAATATGTCACCAAGAATGTTTTTGCTGCCCTATCCAAGTTTATTATTTAAAACTAATTAATGCATACATTCATATCACTCTCTGATTAAACATGTTCTTACAACAGCTCTCTCAGCACGTTTTCGTGTTACAGAATTTCGGGCTTGTATTCACTCACACCACAAATGTAATTTATAATTAGTATATTCATCTACATATATGTATTTTAGGTTTAAATATTTTAATAAATATATTTTTAAACTTACCTATTCTTCGTTTGAAGTTGAACAATTCGATAATTTTTATATTTTACTATTGTACTTTTAAAATAAAATTTAGCGATTTTATGTGAATAGCCGAGTAGAGTTTGTGTAATAGCAAACAATAGCCAATATATTTGAAGGTTAGATATTTATTGTCATTATCAGACGAAAACGCACTTTGGTAGGTTCAGTATAGAAAAATTACTTTCGGTTTAAGAGAAGAAATGAGTATCATAATAATTATAGTGTATGTAACTGCCACTTGTCTATTCTTATGTAAGGTTATCTTCAACGGCTTTCATTCCCCGTGTTATAGGAGTGAGCCAAGGTTTTTTTTCAAAATATATATAACGTGTACCAATTTTTTTTTCTTTTTGTGAAAAGGTGAATTTTCTAGTTATGAACTTGCTGATGATCTTGTTAACTTTTTTTTCAATATAGCGTTAATCCTCTGTATCACACTGCACAACTTACTTTACATGCTTTTATGGCCACACTGTGCCAGGATTAAATCTGCTTCGGTTAAAAATCTGACAGCCGAAATGAAAAAAGAGGAGTCACTAATGTACAAATGTAAATATTGGTTAAATTACACCTTACACAGGTCCTCCTATTCCTCTCATTTTTATTCATGCATAATAGTGTCCTATGTGTGATGTGTGGAGAGCTACATCCTCCTGAGTCAATACAATTGTGGTGGTAGGTACATCTTCAATAACTTTGCTTGTTTGTAACCGTATGCAATAATACGCGTAGTTTCTCACTCCATTCCGTCATAAGGATTTTCATTGAATGTGGCAATGCAGAAATACGAGCAGGTCTAATATAAAAAAATGTACATTAGTTTGAGCAATTGCAATAGGCATATAGGTGCATAAAACAACTAGCAGCACAGCAGCAGTATATAGGAACGGGTGGATCAACTTAACAGAAGAAGACTCTCCTCCGATATAGTTAAGCCTACTCTCTTGATTCTCTATTAGCTGCTCAAGCCACATAGCAATATATAGAGAGTTATCATCTTCATCCAGTGTTGGAGTTGGACATATCATATAATCTGTGTACATACAGTGCAGATTTTCTACGTAAGCAAGACTACATGCATTCATGTAGTTTTTTAGGTTCATGTATCTCAAACACCAAAGTTCTCAGCCAGCAAGAGCAGCTCTCACATGTTTACCCAGTTTCACTGTGCAAAACTACAAAAGCCATTGTACTTGAAAAGAATACCTGTCCACCAACCAACAATCATGTTTTGTAGATTGTTCTCTTTTTTATATAATATACAATATCAAAGTGGTTGGTTACGTCAAACCTGAAGTAGTATTATGCATATTTTTATGAATACGTGTGGACTTTTCAAGGAGCTGGGGATGTGTGCAGTACCCATGCTATCCACATTCACAAAAGCTTAAAAAATAGCATTATTATGCATGTTAAAAACCGATGCGTGCACAAGTGCTATGCTACTGTCATTATTAAGTAGAGAAATGCACTAGTTTGGAAGCAGGGTTGACATAGAGGTGTGACCTATACCAAAGATATTTCTTTATGATAGGCAAATTATATGCTACTTGACCTAATAACGAAGGTATATAGATTGCAAGTAGGATGCTCACTTGCAAATTGTATAGCATTGCACATCATAATAAAAATGACAGAAGGGAAATAAAAGAACGCTATCCAAAACGACTGTTCTGTATATCAGACTCACCCTGTTTTCTGCAAACAAAAATGTCATGAATATAATGACAAATTTTATTTTTGAACCATGAACAGAATAAAGTAAGTCACAGGACGACTTATGTGTTACTACCAAAAAAAGTTTCATATTGCCCAAAATATCCAAAAATGTATTGAACCATATAGCATAGTGGAAGGGACCGTAAACAAATTACTAGAAAATTTTGTATTGAAATTACGGGCGAAACTATTATTAAAGAATGCCGTATCTACAAAAACATAGAAGCAAAGATTGTGTAAATAATGCTAAAACTCAACATTTGCTTTCATTATCGTAGCGTTGTGTGTTAGAAAAATAGTTGTTTACATAAAACGTGGATTTTTTTCATCCAAAAGCAAAACCAGGAAAACACTTTGCAGATAACTTTCTACTTTCCATTGAATGCACCAGAGAATATAATATATACCTATATATATATTTACTCTAGACGCACTGTTTAATATGTATCTATTACAAACATCATCAATGTTTAGTTGGTCATTATTTTAAGTACGAGGCTAAAAAAAA
Organism: Sinhomidia bicolor; assembly: GCA_027743785.1. Taxonomy (NCBI): domain Eukaryota; kingdom Metazoa; phylum Arthropoda; class Collembola; order Entomobryomorpha; family Entomobryidae; genus Sinhomidia; species Sinhomidia bicolor. The sequence goes on from JAHZMT010002355.1 coordinate 24,620, forward strand.
GGCTAGGAGCGACATAGGCACGCAACCAACAAACTTCATATCCATTAAACGCTCTTTTGCTTCAGTACAAAGAGATTGCCTTTTTCGACTTCTTTCTGTACTTTGGTGGTGCGGGTAACTTTATAACTAGGTATCTACGTTAACATACCTGCTAGTTGGTAATTTTGAGACAAGAGACAAGACAAGGTACACTTGCACTTTGCTGTTTCATCTTTTTTTTGCAGAATTTCAGCTTTGTTGAGAGAAAAGCGAATGGGTACAAAGGAAGTCGTAAGAATGTATGTATTTAGAAGAGATTGGCAACTAACTGGAAAGCGTCTAAAAAACTAGAATTTGCCGAGTATAGTAGCATGTTTTTTATTTGGTAATAATGAAATTTTTACTAAGCACGTCAATGTTTCTTCATTATTGTACTGCATTACATGCACATGAAAGAATTGACCATAAGTTTAGCTACTTAAATTTTTGCTTGTTTGCAGACTTGCAGTTCTCTAGAAAAGTAAATGCGCTTCATGTGGCAAGTCGATATAAGCATCTAAATGTCTTTTAAGTTTTAAGGGGGCAATAGTAAATACCAATACACATATGTCATTTTAACATTCAGAATATACCAGCCATAGAGTAATAGTCAGCTCAAAATAAATGCTACCAGCGTCCGTTCAGTAACTGGGCCCGTATTCAAAGCAAAGAGTTAGTCAAACAGAGTTAAGATTCCGTCAAATCCAA
>JAHZMT010002356.1:0-12163 GCA_027743785.1 Sinhomidia bicolor
CTGCCCACGGGAGTAATGAGATATAAAAGAACATTTATTAGCAATATATGCGCTACTGTTTTTTGAGGACACGTGGTATTTCTCTGCTCCAGGAATTTCGCAATATTATATTATTGAACAAAGTACCTACCTAATTGGTTTGCCACTCAGCACACATCATCATCATACGTGCGCTTACATCACATCTTTTCTCAATTGCATTCTTTTGTTTGTAATAAACAGTATATAATGTTCAAAGTTGTTGTTCGTGAAGCACGTAATGTAGACCGTGAGAATCGGAATGCTGTTACAGACACAAAACTACTGCTGCTGCTCTCATCATCGCCCGTGCAGTAGTGGCAAATAAAAATTTACTTTTTTTACATTGATGCAAACTGCAAGCACTTCAAATGATTAATAAATCTGTTTACATTGTGTGCTATTTTGATTACGTATTCGTATTTGTATTTGTTACATGATCAATACTTGCCGTGGATCTATTTTTGACCGAGATCATGAATTTCAAGTTTTACAAATAGAACAAAATAGGGTACATGGGTATATTACTGGTCAGCAAAACCGGTTCAGATAGATAGACAGCCAGCACTTTTATTTAAATTTTGCCTGGCTTGTTTACAAGATTGTAATGCAGGTTACCAGTTTAAACAAACAGAAATGGCAACATATAATATATTGTCTGTGTGTTTGTGTCTAATTACCTAGTAAATCAAAGTTACAATACATTACATGGAACCCCGTTTTCTTATTTTCAGTAAAGTACCAACTGCATTGCAGACTGCAGCAGGAGCAGCATCAAATCAATGAATCTTGTACGACGACGAGTAAAAACACGGCTTTATTTGAACGGTATCTTTTTATTATAAAGTGAGTCGTCAGTGACGAGAGTGAGAGTCGCTGCTTTATTTTCTTGAATGTACTGTGCACATTGCGCACAGCAATTTATTTTTGTATGTATATGTGCATGAAAATAAGTAAGCAATGTTTTTGTTTGTTAGTATAAATTGTAATTTATGATTTAACCCAAGTTATTTATGGAGAAGTAAGCATTTACCCTTGGAGCCACCAGTACCACCACCACCACCAACACCATCATCATCCAAGCTATCACACAAGCCATTTCGTGTAGTTTCGCTCTAAGCGATTTTTTACTGCAACGCAACGTGTGATGATTCATATGATAAAGCTTTCGTATGCATGACTGGAGGAAAAAGTAACCACGACGTTGAGTAAAAAACAGGGAAGTGGCATGGATAAGTGCATCATGATTTTTCTACTTAAAGAGGCTCTGACAAGACTTTTGACAATACGAAACATAACGCTCATTTATTAATATCGGGTTTATGCGAGAGAACCTTGAGCTGAACGGATGATAATAAAAATAAATTCCTGTGTAAGAAACAAGATTGTTAGTTATATAGGTAGTTGAAATTGCAGTGGCGCGGTCTTGCCTTCATCCACACCACTACAATCATTATTACTTAGGCATGTTTGTCCTGTACGATGAAGATAGACAAACACGGAACCTGTGTAGCACTGCATTTCACTATTTATTTATTGGCACACGCAGTTTTTCTGGGAGAATTAAAGTCATCATAACTTGCTTGAGCATTAACAACGTTATACCCTTCACTGCTCAATTACTAATCGATGACAGGCAAATCGTCTCTCGTGTTGCCATTTACTATTAAATAAACATCAATAATACATATTTAAATACTGCGTATCATGATAGATGCAACATGCTCTTACTTGTTAACAATTTATTGTGACAACAGGTGGTGGTGGCGATTGGTAAATTGTGTATTGCAATGTCATTAATAATTTTAAGTAGGGATACTGTCAGCACACGCAAACATTTTTTTTACGCTTCAAATTTTATATTTTATTAGCAGTACAACTGAGTGATGGTACTAGGAAGAAGACAATTTATCTTTTTTATTTCTCTATTAAGATTAGGACAAGTGATAAAATGTTAGTAAAACTGGCAAATTTAGCAAACATATGTTGTTGTTGCAGCGCTGAATAATACAATAAGCCTTGTCTTAATCACATCAAGTTATTGCACATTCCGCTAAACTGATGACAACGAAGAGCAACTCTCTATAATAAAGATAATAGGATGTTCACATTGACTTTTTTTGTTTACCGAGATCAAGCTATGATACTAACCTTGAGAAACACACTGAGCTTTGGTTTGATACTCTAATTAAGCCTGTACCACATTTTTCTCTTGACTAGAGGCATACTCCACAAAACGCCTTCATATACAACTAACAACTACACACAAGTTTTGTGGGAGGCTTGAGAAGATCAAGTGTTGTATGTATGTATGTACTTGTGTGTGAAATGATGGAGATGATTTTCACAATACTACAAAAGTCACGAGTGACTAAACAAATAGGCAAGAGAGTAAAGAAGAAAGAAAAAACCTATTGAATACTAAAATGAATTCTTTAAGCGACTCTGCTGAAATTGTCTTTTGCTGCAGGTGAATAAAAATTTGCCATTCCAAGTTGATATGTCATTTGGGGGCAAAAAGTGGTTTATTTAAAATTAGCACACATATCAGACGGCTAGAGTATAATATTCGTGGTAACAATAGTATATAGATGTCTGCGTTTGCTTATGTATTATGCGCACTCACAATCAGTAAAGACTGTGTGTAACGAAAATACAGGCGCAGTTTATTAAACGGTCNTACAGGCGCAGTTTATTAAACGGTCATATTTTTTTTATGAAACTCAAATAGAATATTTCATAAACCCTTTTTGCAAACATCAATCAGTAAGCATTATGCTTCAGTTAGCCTTGTACGTTTAGGTATTATGAAATTTAAGATCTGTACCTGTCAATTTTTTGCACATAACTGTTCTTATTTATACCATATTGTTCAGAATGGGTAGTTATAATGAGTAAAAAATTTGACAATAAATTCCAAGAATAAACTATTGAAGACTCAAGCGCAATTGCAGTTCATGAAACAACATGCACAAGTGTATTTCTATACTAGCTTACGTATGTTTTTATAAAATTGTTAAAAGCTACCTATTGTCTATACTGGACGAGAATTTCAAATAAAAGTTTTTGCTAATCAAAATATTTTATTTCAATAATTCCATAATGCGCAAAAATATTTTGCTCCAATTTATATTTGAAGATACGGAATAGCACTGGTACCATGTACTATCATTCTCATCCTCATCATTACCATGTTCGAGTTTGCGTGCTTTTCTACCATAAACAAATCCGGAAAGACTTTTATATGCGCGCATCGTTTACTTTTGTGTACTTTACCTCTCATATATCATCTCTGATGAAACAAACTACTTAATATTCACCCATTTTAAAGGTTAATGCCAAAAGGTGCATAAAAACTGAGACTAAAATTGTATTATACAAACTTTATTCAAATAAAAATAAATTTTCATCATGCAATTTGATAAAAAAATTCTTCATTTCAGGAAGACGAGATGATTATGTATACCTATAGGTATTGAAACGATGCATGTAGACGTTGTGTTGTGAAGTTTATAGGAGCTTGATTATGTGACCTTTACTTTGTGAGAATTGCAAGTTGCAAGTGGCGAGCTACATACATAGTAAGGTTTAAATACCTACCCTATTCTCCTTTAAAGTGATCATTGTTCATACTTGTTCTGCGTTGGCTTATATCAAGCCTTATATATATGTGTGTGTGTGATATATGTATAGTGATCATGCAATATTGTATTATTATATGGGCTTTGTTCTTGGATGGATAACCAACCTGCCATCATAATAATGTTAGATAATAATAATAATATTGCAGACACGAAAACAGCGTTACCACATACATAAATATACCTTACATGAGTGGCCTTGAAAAGTATGAGGTAATGGCGAACTATTGGTCGGAAAGCCAGGATTGCAATGTTGTAACCACAAAGCACATGGTGCAACATGTTTGCATTATTTTTTTATTGATTTATTCAATTTACCGGATCCTACTTCTTAGACCTGTTCAGTTTGTTTTTCCAATAATAATATTGCTTATTGTGCAATGACAATGCCAACTTTACATTTAGTTCACTGATCTGTTCAGTAAATTCTCAAATATATTTGGTTGTAGAAAAAAATGGCATTGTGTTCGAGTGTAGAATACCTAAAAATCTAAACGCTATGAGTATGTATGTATATTAGCCCCGGTAGAAATTTTGGAGTGATGTGCTTTCTGCTGTTCCAGCTTACAGTCTACCAATGCCCCACGTCATCAAAGTCTATACAAGGCAAGCTACCCATTTCTTGGAAGGCTTATATGAATCTGTAACAATAATTTTCATCATACGATGATGATGATGAGCCTCTTAAAAAGTGAATGAACTTCACTTAGGTACTCCTCCGTCTTTATCATTTTTTCTGTGTCATGTAAGTAGAATGAAACCACTTTGCCATATGCTATGAAAGTTCAGAGACAGAAAAGAGGAGTAAAGAAATATAAATTGTTTACACAGATTAGTTGACTTGCACCTGTGATGGTCACGTAATAATAATTCAACTTTAAAGAACAAATCCAAGAAACAAGAAAAAGAGGTCTGATTCCACGAAAACAATGCGTACCTATGAACTTTTGTTCACCTCTTTTGAAAATTAGGATGATTAATTAAATGAACTCAACTGATCCCGAGAATCTTTGTATTTCTAAAAAATGATTATCTGTCATGCTGCATCTCTGCATGAATGCAAAGAGCAAAAAATGGGGTAAATGCAAAATATGTTTTTAAAGACTTTGTAATGCATTATTTGTAACTTTATTGTAAGTTTTTTGCGTGCTGCTGTGTATATACCCTCTTTTAATGCCTTTTGTTGCCATTTCTTTCATCGTGGGGATCTTGACAAATAAGTTTTTAAAAGTAAAAAAGAGAATTCCCAAGATGAGTTAACTCTCTTTGTTTGATCTTTTTACAGATTTGATCTGACTGACAGGCTGTAGCAATAAGAGTGAATGGACTACTACTTACTTACTACTACACAAAACAATGAAAATTATGCAACTACTCATTTATGAGGGTATCTACACATCTTTCTTGTGTTATGTTTGAGATCGATAAAGAACACACAAAAAAGAATGAGGGACCTCCATCATCCACTTTTACTACATATACAGCTACACATATACACAACCACAAACTGCCATTATCGTTGCAAGTTGCAACTAATAACTGCGCATAAAGTAAGCTGAAAAAATGGCTAAATTTGTCTTTGATCTTCAATTTTGCAATCATAAATGATACATCACATTGCGCCTCATTGTCAATGCCAAATTGCGAGATGAATGTCATATGTAACCTTATAATGAGCCTGACCAAGTACAGCAAAACCATGTATACATACTAACTACACAAGATCCAAATATTAGCAGAAGGTAACAACAGCAAATGATGTTTTCTTCGTATAGCCATGATATGAATGGTAATTCAGGGTATTCTTTCACCTTTTCGTACAGATTTTTTTTTGCTTCAAAAGGCAAGCATATTAGTTATGAGTGTGCGTGGACGAAATAATCATCAAAATAATCATCATCGTCAAAACAAGAGTGACGATTTTATGAATATTTTACTAGCTGGTTGTTATTGTTGCAATTACTGCATCGTGGCAATAATTAAGTTGATTTGCAGTTGCTGCTGCAAGCACAATAAGTTATCTGATTGATTGAGTAGTGATCTAATAAAGCAACCAAAATACAACTTTCATTATTGCCCAAAAAAAATTTTATTTGCTTGAACTAAGCTAAGCCTATTATATAAACAATGAAAAAAGACAATAATTGCTCACTGTCCTTTTATGACGCTGAATTGCCCATTTGTTTTTAATTTATATTATTATTCAATCAAACTTAAGATTCGTCATAATCTATAGAAAAATACATTAACCCTGGTACTTGCATGTTTGTCGGTACAATTTTTTTACGTAATCTGATCACCGGACAACCTCATCCTGAAGGATTTTGCACACAAGGGATCATCAACACTTTTACTAAATGGTATGGATCCAGAACTATAAAATTATGGAATGTTCGTGAATAGGAAGCAATTATTATTATTAGAAAATGCATCACCTTCGCAGTGCTTTTTCATGAAGTCATCATCATGTAAAAATTTAATGTGCTGGTAAATCAAAGTGCACACACACGTAACAAGTTTATAATTATGAAGATGACAATGATCTTCACTTTGTTTTTACACAGCCGCGCACATCCCAAAAATAATACGCTTTTTCTTATTGCTGCAAAAAAATTTGCGCATATACACATATACGATACGTACATACCAGCACACTCAACAACAGCATTGATCCGAGTATAATTTCCAAAAAGTTAGCAACATCTCCTCTGAAAGTCAATGTCAAAGTAACTGCGACAGACCTAGACCTACATTTTTTCCACTGTTGACTATTTACTGTAACTCATATATATATATAGTCTGTTGTGCGAAGTTAGCAAACAACAGCAACTACTTTTTTTCCATTTTTATGCTGTTTACAACATGTTTTGGCTCATATTGCACATATAATAAGCGCGGCATTGTTGTAATATAATATTCTTTTGCTTGTTTGCTCATAAATTAAAGATAAATAGTTGAGCATTTTTTATTCACACTGGAAGGAATGCTATTATTTGCTGCTGCAAGGTGTATATAGATTTTGGATTCCTCAAATTAGACGTGTTTCTTTCAATGAAATCCACCTCTGCAGGCTGAATGTCGGAAAAGACGAAAAAGTTTCTTTACGTAGTTTTTCAAGATCACTTCTAAATTACGTGATTATTACTGTTGTACACTGTAGTAGAAGTAGAAGTAGTAGTGTGGCAGTGGCAGTTAGTGATGCAAAAAAGGAGATTGAATTGATATTGAAGTTCAATAAAACAAGATACTCATCCGACCGTCAACTCATTCTTTCTATTTGCTCTTTGTGCATGAAAATGCAACCGAAACTAATGACACCCAGACAGACTCGAACACTTATGTATTCAAGAGTGTAGTATATTGTAATTGTTATTATTATTGTTATGTTCCTACCTTTATATGCATATGTTCCCTATTATTCGACAGGATCATTAACTTGCAAAATAGAATAATGAACAAGTAGGTAATATAAAGTAGTCCTAGTAGTGATCTTGTCGCTGCTGGGTTGGATTTTCACTGCTTCTCTTCGAATGACACCAACAAGAGCAGTTTAATGCAAACAGACATTCGTCACTGACGACGATGATGGCGGCGGTGTTGGTAGTTGTAGCAGTAGTTGTGGCGTGGTACTTTATGACGAATATTATTTAGTGCATATACATGTTTTCAAAGTCATAAAAATATGATGAAGTTTGTAGTTAAAAAGGATACACATGGGTAAAAAAGAATATATATATATAATATGATGATATATTTGCTTAGCCTTGCAGTTAATTTATCAGTTGCACACAATCAGCAGGAGCAGTTTGCTACCTTTGTCTAAATATTAGATATATGTGGAGCTAAATATATAATGGTGAAATGCTTATTATTATAATGGCAAACAAGATAAGGAGACCCTTAAGGCTACCAGAGCTCGTTTATCCTCCGCTCATTTTTATGTTCAATGGCCCTCTTAGCATTAAAATAAAATTTGGGAATGACTGACTGTTATCTGTCTGCAATATTTGTAAAACAGTCATCAAAACTGTATCAGATCCTTCCGTCCTCCCATTGCAAAAATCATACAACAATGCAAGGGCTCAACGGGCGCAATACGAGCTCGATTATAAAAAAAGTCAAAATAATATATCATTCATCGAAAATATGAAAAGGTTATTGTACAATTGTGAGTGAATAGTAGAAGTGGTAGTACTGGTAATTAGGCACTTAGGCACACTCATTGATTGTACTAAAAATTTTGCAGGTAAGTAAACATAAGGTCAAATGATTAATTTCGTCGGTCAAGCGGCAATACAGGCAGACGCAGTAGCAATTTTATTGTAAATAGGTAGGTAACATCATGGCAAAAAAAAGAGGAAAAAAATTGTGTCAAGTTTAGCCTGTTCCTTCCTATTATATTATTATTATATGTCACTTGCCTTTTTTCCTATTCCTTTTACAAGCATTTGCCAATATGTATGTTTTTTTTAAGTTTTTGCAAAGGTGCAAAATATTTGCTGTACAACGAATTCTCGCATGTCATTTTTTACATAATGACATGAGTTGCAATGTTGAGTTGATTTTTTAACAAGTCAACTTTACTTGTTCAAATGACGACGGAAGGATATATCTGTTGCGAAATCGTTTAAAACCCATTAGGCTAATGGAGCCGACTCAAGTGCAATGACAGGTTATCAGTGGGAGTGGGAGTGTGAATCCTCCAACTAAACACGCAAAAATCTTCTCGTTTTTTTGCATATTTTCATGCATATATAATATAAATTATTATGAAACCTACTATCATTATCATCATCATCATGAGAGAGAATAACCTTTCCTCCTGAAGAAATTTCACTAGTATAGAATTTATTATCGTTAAAGAAATCTGGAGAACAAAAGGACTTTTTTGCGTAATAACAATAATTAATAAATAATAACGTCTGCTGAAATGCTATAGTATATTGTCAAAAAATGCTGAGTCTTTTTAATGATTACGAGATGCCGTCAAAAAATTATTAGCATTCATGGAGAGAGACTGACTGCTGCTCAATGTAAAACATGAGGATGACATCATAAGTTCTATCGTTGGTGGTCAGATCAAAAGATGCATTAAAAACAAATCTCTCTCTCTCTCTCTCTTTATAAGACATTTCCATTAGTTTGGCTTGCTATTACCAAATTCATTGTCCAATTCATTCTGCTCTTTGTTGACGAAATGAATTGAATGAGCAGCTTGAGGGCCATTCAAAGATAAGAAGACGAATCAATAAAGCCACACAATTTGTTAAAGCACTAATTTTGTAAATTTAGATAGGCATAATGTGCAACTGGGGAGATAAATTTAAGTAAAACCAATTTGTCTTCCGGCCATAGTAGTGCTTTGGATATTTACTACGATTATCTGCCCATAATAATACCTATTATGTATATTATATAGCGGTCATAAATGCCTACATATATCCATTACTCATATTTTTACAATGGACAAAAAAACAAAAAATGTTTTCTATTTGTACTTGGCACTGGCAATGGCGATCAAGTGATCATTGCCGATGGGCGATGAGGAGGCGCGTTTTACAACTAACCAACTAACTGCACATGTAACGCATATAAATAGGAATTTAATATGTTTGAACTTTGCATGTACTGCTTTAGGCAAAGTGGACTGCTTATCTGTCAGCAATTTAGTCACTATGTCCACATTTAGTCTGTATTAATAAATGTGGACACTGATAAACAAGTTCAAGATGAGGGCTGACAAGTAACATGTCGTTTTTATTATAATTTTATCATTCTTATGTACACATATATTTCGATTATTAAATCGCTTGATCACCTCGACTATACATATATATACGCGGCAAGTTCCTTTGAAATGCCGGAATAGTGTGCTAAAGTGACAATTGACACGAGTCTCAGTCAAAGTAGTTGATGCTGCCGTATTATTAGTAGTATATATACTCACGCAAAAATTCATATCGTATTTATAAGTGGCGATGACAAGATATAAATAGGTATAATAATAACTATATATTTTTTGCTTATCATTTTTATGACAAAACAAAAAGTGGAACTATCCACCATTGTGTATTGTTGTTTTTTATTATAACCATTTTAGGATTCATGACGGTGAATCTTTTTTGCTTATCATTTTTTGCGTAATTTCAAAAGGAAGTTCTGATTGTATTACGAACATTATTTTCATTTTGATTGTTGTGTAAGAAGAACATATCTGTATTAGCCATAATTATTTCTTGCCGCGCGTTGTAAATATGTATTTGTAGTAACTTTTTAAAAATATATAAACATAAATCAAAGACAAGGAGAGACTTTGTTGCAGACAATAATTGTCAAGTTATTGGATACACTGTCACCGTACACTCATGTTGTTGTACAAACTCGCATGCAAGCATGGAAGATGTTTACTAATATTGTATGAAAGTATTAAGCACAAGGGCAGTGTATATTTTTGAATTTTTTTTCTATTCTTTTAGGCCCTTTCCTTTGAAAAAAAACTACCTAATGAAGAATACAGACATATGTAGCGGAGTGTGTGGCATGACATAAAAATGATAGTCTTGAAATTTTTGCATGATGTCCTTTGTCTCTGCTGGCATATATTCTATATAGCAGCAAGCAAGCAATACTGCATTAATAATGTTTCTTTGAATACACAAAAAAAATTAAAATATACAAGCAGCATTAACAAAATTCATGTTGTTACAAACATTACATTATTATTATTATTATTAAACACATGCACACCGTAATGTACACATAATATATACTCATTTATGTCACTTTCGCCGTAAAATGTTGAGACTCATCAAGACATGATATATCGCTGAAGGCAAATAAATGAGTTGAATGGATATATATGTTCATACTTGCCGTTATGTTTCTTTACATTTTAAAACAAAGCAAAGAACAGAAAAAATTGAAACCTTAAAATGTGTTTCCAACAAAAAAGTTGCAAAAAAGCAGCATTTCACGCGTCACAGCACATTTTACACTGTGGAGGATTTAATATTAATTCACGTCTGTAATACCAGAAAGAAACTAACAAGCAAAGAGAGTACTTTATGATAGGGCATATTTCCTTTTTATGCGAAATTAATCTCTTTAGGCATATTCATGTATTATTTTTTTCTGTTCATTTTACAAGTGTTAGTAGTGCGAGAATATCCATTAAAGTCATGAACGGTCTGGTGCCTGCATAATAAATAAAATTGCAGATGAGACATTCTTTCTGCTGCTGCTGCTACGACTGGTGTGTGTCTTTTGATTCTAGGCTGGATTTCATGTAATGTGTAAAGTAACAATGACGTAACAAGTTATAGGCGAGAAATATGTTATAAACCATTTTACAAATGCAGCTTTTCCATGACACGTGAACTCAATATTGACATAATTATTGTAATAATGATTGTAATGGTGGTGGTGATGGTACTCACTACTCACAAACAAAAAATATCTGTGCATTAAGACAATGGTTTTCCTAACCTTAGCTAACAAGAACAGTAAATAACAAATTGCAAGGACGGTGTGAAATTAAAGAGGAATAATGCACGCGCATTCACATCTACCCTATCCACCTAATCTACCTATGTAGATGATATACATGTGGTCACTCACTACTACTTTAGCAGTCAGACCAGCATAAATTTTTGACGATCTTCCTTTTTCACAACCAACTTGATCAAGTGCAAGCTTAATGCATAAATAAAATATTGTGTGGACTTGTGTTATGGATGGATTCCAGTTTCTTAAGCAAATGAGCATATCATAATTTTTTTGATGATGAAGACTTCTGGCAAACGCTTCCGAATTTTTTTTTGTCACTGGAATCAGTTAGCATAAATTAATTACAATATGTGCAGTGTGCAATTTAAGTACTTTGTTATTGGCAAAATCCTACTTTACAATCAAAGAATTTTTGGTGTGACAAATAGTTCAGCTTTGGCAATGTCCAACAACAATAATAATTATTAACATTTTGTAGCATACCAATTGATATACTTATCAACGTATTGGTATAAATATAAAATGCATATTTACCAATGCTGAAATGTTAAAATGGAAATAAGTTGGTATAAAGACACACCTTGTTGTCATTTGTCAAAAATCATTTAGTTGCATTCATACATTTTCACTGATGACCTATTTCGATGCAACAGGTGGAGACAGGAAACCTTCGTTAGACCGCTGCTGCTATGAGTTAAATTTGAGTTGAAATTGAAGTTGATCGATTGATTACTCTTGATAATAATGCTTAGCATACCGGATAACAAAGCGGTTTGTGAGTGTCAAATCGGCATTTCTGATCCTTGCAAAGATCACACCTTTGTTTATTAGAAGGCAATATTTTTGCGCAAAAATTATATTGCCTATGCATGCGGTAAATTTGCATAGAAAATTAGTCGAGTTTCTCCTGCATTTTACGACAGTTAGTAATCAAACTAACCAGTTGCTACACTGAAGAATAGGCAATTTATTGACTTTACTACATGAAATATTAGAAG